>NMUG010011679.1:0-10567 GCA_002855965.1 Monotropa hypopitys
GTACTTAATCGAAGATTTCAAATCACTGTATGAATCAGGTATGGCATTCAACAAAACAATTGGGGAATACTCATCAATGTGTTTGTCACCGGTCAATTTGATGTCCAAAATCAGTTTTGTAAAAGTGTCCAGGTTGTCATTTATATCCTTGCTCATGTCAAGCCTAAACTTGAAAAAAATTTCAAGGAGATATAACTTGCTTTGAAGCGAAGTTTCAGTGTATAACTCTCCAAGTTTTTTCCATAAAGCTTTGGCAGAATCAATGACCCCCACTTTCCTTAAAACACTTTCAGAAAGATTTAAAATGATGGCAGAGTGTGCCAAATCATTTACCTCAGTTTTAATAGCTTCTGTGTCCCCAGTGGCATACACACCACTGATTGCTTTAAAATTTTTTTGATGTATTAGAATACCTTTCATCTTTTGCTTCCAAATAGAAAAATCAGTTTTCCCGTCGAAAGGTTGTAGATTAAACCCAGACATTTTGAAAACAGTTTTTGAAAACAATCTTGTTGATTTGGTGACTTTCACAAAGATTCACACACACACACACACACACACACACACAGAGAAATCAACCAAAGGCAAATAATACACAGCAAACAACTATGTGTAAGGGGAAAAACAAATACAACCCCCGTATAGTATAGGGCACCCCAGTAACTCCGGCAAATCTATAGAAGAAAGCCGGATAGCCACTGATAAACTCAAACACAGAATAGTTCTGAGTGATCGGATGGACTTGTTACAGTGCCACAAAAAAACAATGTTCACACAGTCAGAAATTCGAAAAAAAAATTCCAAATAAGTCCAGACAAGCAGAGTATACAGATTCAAGCAATCCTACGACTCAATCACACAGCCAGCAAATATGGGGCACCACAGTAACCCTGGCAGCTCAGTTTATGCAAGAGCCAGGAGCCACTGATCAACTCAAACACTAACAGTTTTGAGTGATCAAGTGGGCAAGTTACAATGCCACAATTGATTCACAGTTTTTAGAGTTTAAAAAACTCTTGTACTGGAGGGGCAACCAAACAAGTAGTACCAAATTGAGCAACACAATCAGAAATTTTAAATCTAACATAGGATATGATAGTGTAACACACAGTCACTGTGCTACACAAATAATATTAATTCCAGAACTACTGAACATGGTTAGTGAGCACACAGCACTGTGCTACACCCAAAATTAATTCAGAACTACTGAGCAAGGTAAGTGAGCACACAACACTGTGCTACACCCAAAATTAATTCAGAACTACTGAGCAAGGTAAGTGAGCACACAACACTGTGCTACACTGAGAATTAATTTAAAAAACTACTGAATATTGCAAGTGAGCACACAGTCACTGTGCTGCACCAAAAATAAATTTCAGACAGTAATGAAAAAGAGAGGTAAGTATTCCGATACCAGAGGAGGCTCCAGAATGGAGACCTCAGTGTTCTACGGAACACAGCAGAATACACACACACAGCATCTTTTTTTTTCGACCGGGCAGACCTTCAGGACGGAGAGCCACAAATTCTCTCCTCCTGGGTCAAACCTTTCGGTCTTGCTCTTTCTTCGCCTTTTGTTCCCGGTAGGCCTTCCTCCTCAGATCCTCAGATCTGGGGTTGCCGTCGCCGGGCCTCCGCTAGTACCGAGCAGTCGTCGACGTCCCCGTGGCTCTGATACCACTGTTGGGTGGATACGTGACTGCCGGCGCTACTCAAAGGTACCTGCGAACAAAAGGAAGAAGAAAACCGTTAGCAAAAATTACATTGGAAGAACAAGAGGTATCAGAGAATACCGAAAATCGCAAACGAGTTAGGGTTCAAGAGAGGGGGTTCCTGTATAACCCATAAACAGAGCAAACACCATAGATTTAGGCTCAGCTCACTGAACCCACTTCATAGCAAGGACAACACGGTGGCGACACAGAGAGGGGAGACCACAAAGATCTTAGCGCCAACACCCCAGACCCTATCGGCAACCTCCACCCACACAGAACAACTCACGCAGTGGCTCAACCGAACACAGCCAAGGTTTCCTGGCCCAACTCAAGGCACACCGGAGACACACTCCGGCGCCAGAGTTGAAGAGAGAAACCGAGGTGAAGATCGCACACCACAGAGGTGGAGACGCACACAGAGACGAGAGAGAGAGATAAGAGCTGCCGACACACACACTCGGGGATCATTCCAAACCCTACAGCACGAAAGGTTAAAATACCCCAGAGGGAAAAACACGCGGGTCAAGAGGGTCCGCGAGAATACAAAACGGGCAGGCACAAAACCAAACGGGTTAAAACAATCAGGTGGGCTGGAGCTACCAAGAAAGGGCTGGAGTGGGCCAGCTGGGCCAATGAGTATGGGCCAAATATTCTCACAAAGTTAAGGTTAATGGCCGTGTTTTGTGGCAATGTAAACCATAGGTGGACGCATCAAAGCTCCTTGATGATAAAATTTCTATTAATATATATAATTATATTTTATTTAGCTGCATATATGATTATTCACATTTCACAGTAGATTCATTTTGAAGAAGTGTATAATTTACGTACTCCTATATGATTTCTTTTTGAATAAACAGATTTGTGAGATGATAAAGATGTCCACTACGAGTCGGGAAGTCTGATTCTGTAAAGAACTTAATGCCATAGGGATAATTTCACATTTTGACATAGTTTTAATTTTTGTTCATTATTCTAAACTTTGGATCTAGACGTTTATGACTCTTGTACATTATAAAAATAAGAAGTTTGTTATCTTTTAAGGTGGTGTGAATTTAAATAAAAGTTTCTTCCACTGCGTTGTTATTTTATTGACATACATTGTTTAATTCTTTATTGAAAAGAATATATAAATGAGCATTATAATGGAAATGATTAATAAAAGAATGGAAAATTGAATATATTACATTAATTCATGATGGATTAATGTGATAAATCATGCTTGAATGTCATGTTCCCACTTCATACTAATTCCTAAGAGTAATGTATGAAAACGGAGTGTGACGCAGCCTATGAGGGAACTTCCTACCCTAATACCATCAAACCATCCACTAAAAATAGGCTCTGAAACTCAGTAAAGTTATTTCTGTCTTCAGTTCAAAAGAAAAAAAAAGTTATTTATGTTCTTCAGGATTTCAAATGGTTCTGCACATTTGCAGCATTTTGAAACAGAATGTACAGGTATGTAACACTAAAGTAATAAGTTGGTAATATAATTCTGTGGACATTATTTTTTTTCTTCACCTCTGTACAATAAGGGAATATCCTTGATCAGCACGATACAAGCCCCGTTCCCTTTCGCCACAGCGGGCTAAACAGGGACACAATTCCAGTCCCATGTTTCCAAAAAACAGCATTCATGCACCTTTCCATAACCCGCCATTTCTAAGAGTTGTCTCTGGGATCTATCTGGGCATAATCTCAAACACCACTTCCAACTTTGAAATCTGAAAACAAAGCTGTTTCCTGGGCTTCAACTGTTGATGTCATTTCTTTCTTGTCCAACCCAAAGAACGAGCAATTCTGATATGCATCCAGACTGCTGGCGAGCAGGCGGTTCAAACCACTGAGGCTATCGCTTAAAATTAAATCTTCTGTATGGTATCTGGAGGAAGGTACATCCAAATCCAAGGGTCCTAAACATTCGGGCTGAAAATGGAAAGCATGAAGCAAAATAATAAGTCAATTGAGGAAGGGACATCCAAATCCAAAGGTCCTAAAGGTTCAGTCTGCAATATGGAAAGCATGAAGCAAAATAATAAGTCAATTGCCAGCATCCGGACATATCGAAAACAGATTACATTTTCTATTTCATACTTTTTTAGACGACTTAGAAAAGTTGATGTACAAGAACTAGTTGAAATCTTTCGATTGGTGAAACTTTTTCCAAGAACTTTCTCACGAAAATACATCTGTTGATCCGTTTGACAAGCTTTTCATCTGTTGATCAGTTTGACAAGCACTGTCGAAAGCAGACAAACAAAATTATCTACCGCGCCGAGGCGAACATCTCGTCCTTGAGAAAGTGGGCTTTGGCTCGCTACTTCAAAAAAAGTGCCTCCTGCTCAAGTAGATTATCATATTGTTAAAGGATTCCAGATTATCCAGATGCTTACGCTGGATGGAAATGCCCTTAGCAGTTTTGGCTCTTATATATCCGTAGTTGGGATTTGTCGTTTATAGGACGTAGGGAATAAGAAATATGGAACTTTAATACTTATGGTTTAAAATTCGAAGATTTGTTAATAGATTGGCAAAACAATGCGTGAACAGGCAAACAGATAATCAGATTTTGGAAAAGAGAATACCCAATAAATATCTGTGAGAGCATTGAGATCCTTCTCGGAATCTTCCAGAATAGGTGGATCAGACAAACACTCATCCATTGGATCTGTATTACCAGGATTTTCGCCCTCAATTCCTTCATCACCTGGATTTTCATCCATAGGCTCCTCCGCTTCAGGCAACTCCTGCAGGAAAATAAAAAAATGTTATTGTTTTGCAAGCAAATATCACTTTCACTGAGCAATAAGATTGATTGGTGAGGAAAATGTGATCAAGTTGTTCCTTCCATCCCATATTGTTTGTCCGTTCTCGAGAATCCTTTTTCTGAAGAATCAGCAAATAATACATACAATTCTTTTCCACCAATCAAAAGAACTCATGGAGATAATCAAATTAGTTGGAAAATTTACGACAAATAATTCTCGAAGATACATTATTTGTTGATTCGGTTAAATGCACGATTGCTGAGAATGAACAAACAAATGTGACGGTGAGAGTAGTAAAACCTCGACAGTAGCACCAAAGCCCATTGATCTCGTTTGACCAATCTGTTTGCAGGCCTCCAAAGAAGTAATGCCAGATGCAGTTTGGACCAATCTGTGGGTGTTCTGGAATGAGAAGGCATCACATGTTTCTTCTGCATCCCAAATGGAAGATGAAATGGATGCCAGAGCTGGCGGGGAGAGAGTTTTATCTTGATGTCTATTTATATGAGCAGCAATTGCAGCGTCAAATGAGTCACAGATGAATGGGCCCTGCTGAAGACATTGAGAGCTTCCCGGTATGGGTGGATCACCACAGTTGGAAACTGCATCATGGGACACCTCAGCAAGTAAATCCCCAACGCTTATGTTGGTAAGGCTATCAGCCCACTCCCCCACTGACAATGAAGGCACATTTCTTAATCTGCGGTCATCCTAATACATGGAGAAAAATGGTTTTAGAAGCGCAATAATATGACGAAATCTGATGTGTCTGGTTTATGATGTAATTAAAAAACTAGTCACAACTAGTTAAACCTACTCTTCTCCCATGTAAACCACACTTTGATGATTACATAAGATGATGGCTTCCCAAAATGTTTCAATTATCAGCCATTTAACAGATATCTTTCAAAAGGAGAAGAAATAACAGATGAACAATTTATATCCAAAATAGAGCAAACTAGTAGTATGTACTTCTGATTATTAACTTGTTATTACCCATCTTAAGCATGACAAAATGGACGACGAAGTTTTTCAAGGTCTACATACACGGGGCGGCCTAAAGGACATTTAATGAATGAGCAATATGAACAGGAATCCTGGAAAAAGTTGACAAGATGAGCAACTGATAACTTCAGTGAAAATTGAGAAAAGCACTTGATGTGAACATATGGTATGAGTAGACAAAACAGAACATTTTGGAAACAGATCTTTCCGATCTCTTTCCCTTTTTGTGCTCATTACCTTGCTTTCTTGGTTTTGAATGAAGGAAGCAAGGTAATGAGCACAAAAAGTGAATTGGGTCTTTAGGTCTGCCCTCTTTGATGCCTTCCAGCTCTCATTTAGGAGCATGATGTCACGATATAACGTCCCTCGAGTTCTTCGATTTTTGGAGGTATGGGGGGGGGGCTTATTTTAGCAGTAGAACTTTCTGAGAACGACACTTTATGTATATATTATCAAATGTTATGTCTGGCTATAGTCTTCCCCCGCCCATATACCCCAGCGATTGGGAATTGCATGAGTAATGTTATTATTGTTAATATATAACGAGTCATGTTGGCCGGTAAGAAATCTGTTGTTGTTTTTTGTGGTCAGATGGTTCCAACTTGTTAAAGGAAAGCCCAAGTTGCAAACTGGGACAAGAATATGCAGACACAAAGCGACAGAGATTAACAGTAAGACCAGCATAAAAATTCGCAAGTGGGCTAAAATCTAAGTCTTCAACAGATAGAGGACATGCTGGATTCATGCTGCCAAACCATTAACACTAGGTCAAAATCAAACATGCGGAATGCATCATACCTCCAACATGTGGTGTTATTCTTAATAATTCAAAACAAATTATGCAAATTCACAGCTCTCGGTGATGCACAAGTGAGAAACATGAATTCATGACCATGTCATGATGGATGACAATTAGAGATTCATAAGCATGCAGATAGAGTAAGCAAAAAATACCTTGTTCCCCGCTGCTCTACAAATAGCTCCATTCTCAGTGTCCCTTCTGTCCCATGAGACCTGTTGGTCATTATTACAGCGCTCGGCAAGTTTCTCAGGCTGACAAACAATGGGTGGTGTGGGTACTAGCACTGAATCATCACTCTGCTCCTTGGCATCAGTAACATTCATCATATTGAGGTTGTGAATCATGTCAGATGACATCAAATGTGCTTGAGATAAGGCTGACACAAGCTCGGAATTGGAAAACCAACCATACCTTTGCAAAAAAACAAATCAGCCATTCTAATTTATTATTGTGGACCTTACTTCTAAAGTTAAAAAGGAAGAAAGAAACCTCAAGCGGAAAACAGGGGGGCATCCAATCACTGCATATACATCTGCCGCACTAACAACAGAGTCCTGGGTCCACCTCGGATAACCCACCAGGTTTTCCCTTTGGACACAGAAGGGGAAAAGCATTAGATCTCCAGACACTACACTTGAATTTCCCCACTTGCGATTGAGATGTTCCAAAACTGATGATATCTTCTTCCGACTAGTTAATGTGAGTTCCAGGTGTGGATTATGATTACCCTGTGAAAAGATTGAGGCCACAATTTTTTGGTTAAAAAATTTGACAATCAGTCAACATCATTCTACATCAAACTAAATCCTTCTCAAATTTACCATTTCCAAGGCTCTTCGAGTGCCTTCATCAATTGGGAACAACTGGAGCTTAAATTTAATAATAGAAGCTTGGGTATTATTCTCACCGAACCAGTTTGGTGAAGAAGTAGGCAGAGAAGAAAAGTCTTTTCCAACAGGATCAAAACATTTTTCCACTGGAAAGTAAATTTAAAATAATCACAATATCAAGAAAAAATTCACAAATCAGTTGTAGTTATCTCCTTTACATATGCACCATTGGAAATAACTATTTAACCTGTTATTAATTGTAATCCCCACCTAGTGTCGCTTGAACATGTTCAGCCTCTTTATCTATGGTCGCCCTCTCCAAATGCTCAGCAGCATCAGCAACCAATGATACACCAGCAATTGCAGCCTTCTCCCATCTTTTGTATGCAGCTGTTGTACCTGATGGAGATCCAGTAAATACCATTCCATGACAATCAGAAGGGGAAAAAGGATAATGCTTAGTAACAAAGATTGAAAACCATGACAAATGCTCAAAGTTTATCCATGTTTTCCTTAGTAACAGTCCTCTTGACTCATGAATCCACCAGATTGTTTTCCTCTGAGCAATCTTAAAGGCACAACAAATCCTTTCTAGGGTAAACTTCGCAAGCCTTCCCCACACTCCACAACTATAAGGGACAATGTTAACTAGTCTAAAAGGTAGATTAATACATCTGATAAGTAGCAACTTCAGGTTTCTGAAGCAGTACATCTGACAAAATCATTCTTGTATTTCCCTTAGGTGGAATGTAATAAACAGACAGACCTAGGACCGCAAAGTGCAAGAACCTACGAAAAAAACTACTAAAACTCTATATTCCTACCATAGCACAAACCAAAGGACATTGAGTTCAATTTTGACTTTGGATGGCTATCAGTAGAATAAATAGCTTACCAATGTTAAAATAAAGATACATTTTGCATTCTTGCATTCTACATTCAGTATCATACTTTCTTGGAAAAAACACAATAACAACCAGATTCCTAGACTACAGTAGAAATCTAAAATACCTGGTCTCCGCCGCTGCCTAACTGTTTTTGGTGGAAGTGAATCTCCTTTGAAGTTGTTGCGGTTAATTCCTACATTTACATTGCGTCGTAATGAAGGTCCTTTTAAAGGTCCTAATTGTTTAAAGCTTTGATTGTCAAGAAGAACCAATTTAACTGCACGACCGTCATCATGTCCTGATGCTGTGTCTGGGTTTGAGATAGTTATTGGAATTGTGGGAGCACAGTTTTCTCCCTGAGAAGGCTTTTTCCGTTTACCCTTCTTTCGATCTTTCAAGAGTTGGTTCCCCTTCACGAAACATAAACTAGCTCAATATGTGAAGAAAGAAATCAAGTTTCACATAAAGAAACTATTCAAAAAACATTTATTGGCTAAACTAACCAAAGTGTCAATAAATATCTTGAACCTTCGAGGCTTCAGATGAAGCTTTGAGGCTTTACAGCTATACTTTTCAAGTAAAGACCACCTGCACCAAAAATCACACAATCTTTAGTTTAAAAAAACAGATCAAATCATATTTGGCAAATACACCATAAAAAACCCATGTTCATCAAACCTCTCTGCTATACTTAATGATCAGCATGCCTCAAATGCATATGTATCAAATGCTGCTTACAAAAACTAAAAGCACCAGTGACAGAATGCCAGCATTTAGACATAGGCTAGCTAATGGTTAGATTTCCAAAGGAATCCCTGCCACATGTTGCTAACAAGTACCACAAAAAAATAAAATTGCAGATTCAAAGGCATAGAAACATATTCCACCTCATGCAGTCATGAATCTAGCTTGAGGTGGTAAAAAAGGAAATTTAGGTCAGAAACTGTAAATTATAGCGCAAATTGTTTCTCATAAATTACTGTGCTCTACAACCCTAGAACAAAGAAGATAACCATCGAATGAACAGATTCAGTTGCCTAATGTATTTCCAATCTAAACAGATTCTGATATTTGTGGGCAAACAGATAAGGTGCTTCACGAAAACAAACTCACTAAAGTATCACTTTAAAGGATAACCAACCCAACTGCTCTGACATTCCACTGATCACGTATCAAATTTTATAAAACACATCCCCCTTAAAATGAATGCTTTTGGAGAGCGAAGGAAAACTTAATAGTGGATCAAGTATCAGGAAAGACGTAAACACAAGACCAGTAACATTTCTAAAACCACTAACAGTTAAAAACAAACTTCCTCAGATTAAGACATGGCCCATACAATCTATACACATCCATACAGCATGTTATCCACACAGAATGAGAACAAAAGACCGTAGAAAAATGTAATACCCATTTTTTTTATTTAATAAATTATGAGACGTTTTAATAATTTTCAAAGATTTGTTTTTATGTACTTCATGTTAAGTATAAACCAAGGGAATAAGTAATTAAGGGGTTTGAACTTTAGAAAATATGCTTAAAAAATATAAATGTATTAAGAGTGAGAATAATGGCATACAGGGGTAAATTCATGGATTAGTGGAGGGGTAAGGAAGTAAAAGAGATTAAAATCTGCATTTTGGGTGTCATTAGGTTAATCTCTCATATTTTGCTAAGAGTGATTAAGAGTTTGAGAGAAAGGGAGGCTAGGGTTCCAAAGGGGGTTAGTGGAGAGTCAAGGTTTTGGAAGATTTAGAGTGAAGATTTGAAGAAGAAGTCTTCTACAACATTGTTCCTAAGGTAATTGCTAATCTATTGATGTAATTTTTATGTCTGTATCATTTCAAAATTAGCCTAGATCGGACTAGGAATACTAATCTCGTTTTTTGGGAAAAACTTTAGGTTTAAGGGTTGATTGATGAGATTTGGGTGTGTTTAATAGTTGGTTAAGGCCACAAATTGAATATGTTTAGTGTCAATATGTTTATAACACTTGAGATGGTTTGATTTTGGATGTTTAGAGGTTGGATCGAAAAGATTTGAGATGGTTCGTCAAAAAAAAAATTCTGTGAAAATGGATTCTGAACAGGGGGTACCGGTCCCTTGTTTTCTGGGGTACCGGTCCCCGTTAAGCAGTTGGGTTGGAAAGGGTAGGGGTACCAGTCCCTTGAAAAGTGGGGTATCGGTCCCCGCCGAGCAGTTTGTTGGGAAAAGGGGCGGGTATTGGTCCCTTGAAAAGGCGGGTACCGGTCCCTTCTGTGCAGTTTAGAGATAAAAAGGACGGGTACCGGTCCCTTGAAAAGTGGGGTACCGGTCCCCGCTGGGTTTTTCTGACAGAATTTGGTAACTTCTCGGGGTGTTCGGATATGGACTTGGGATATGTTTGGAAGGTATTAGGAGCTATTTAAAGACTCTAATAATTAGTTTAAAGATGGTTATCTATTCAGTTGAATTAATTTAATGATTTTGTTATTTTCTTGTCAAGCTATATATCATGTGGACTGAAATTATAATTGTTTTGACATGGACGCTTGAGAAATGCATTGAGGCCTCGCTC
>NMUG010011680.1:0-10567 GCA_002855965.1 Monotropa hypopitys
TTGAAACAATTTTTTTGTACTTTATATTCAGTATTGTCGAACAACAATGCCTGGTAGAACCCATTTAATAATAATGTGGTTCATGAAACGGATAAGAATTTGGAAAGAAGATTGAGATTTGAAATGAATCGAAATGATATCACATTTTTGATATGAGACTCGACACAAGTGAGAGGGGGAGTGAATCTAGGACACAAGTATGATCTTAGCCAATTGTATTAAGGATTTCTAAATGTTTTTCAAATGGATTATTTTTCTCAAGCCTTCTATTTTTCAAGTGAACCGCAAGTATGAGTTGTGATTGATGTGCATGGAAAGAGCTTTTGGAAGACTTCAACACTTATCTATTTTCTATCTTTAAACCTGTCATGTAAATCACGTTGTAATTCCTTTTAATTCTCTTATTTGAATTTGGAAGAAGTATTTCTTTTTTGGCATCCATTGGGTAGACTTGTTAAATCTATATATCTAGTAGTTATTTTTTTAATTGGATTAATTAAAGAATTTTGGACGTTGAAATTGGAGAGTGTGATAGAAGCCTTAATGTTCATGACCCCATTCCTTGGGCTTCAAATAGCCCAATTAAATAGTAAAACTTACTTTGATAATAAGCGACACATGATGAAAATAGTAATGTGCATGTGTGAGGTAGATTTATTCGTGCTCTGCAATGTATACAAGAAGTCAACCAAAGATGATTGTAGTGAAGTCTATGAATGCTGAATTTGTGAATCCATTTGAGCAATTATTCGAAGACTTTGTGTGAGGCCCCGACCCGATAAATAGGCCAAAAAATAATTTTAAATAATTATCCCTATATTTTTAGAAATCTTTGAGAAGATATTTGAAATTATTTGAGGCAAAGTGGATCATTGAAATCAAGTTTGAGGTTTAAAATAATGAAATAAAGGTAAATAGGGACTGGAATGTAAAGAAAGAGAAGTTGGAAAGAAAGTTAAGAAGCCCAAATCTAAGCCAAATCCAAGACCGTCCGAAACCAAGCAGCCCGGACCTGTTCGGTTTGGGCCTGGCCGACCGACCCAGCCCGGACCCGAGCTCTTCGGTGGCTGCGCGGCAGCTCTGCCGAGCTGCAGGGTCAGGTCTCATCCGGACTGACCCGTCGCCTGATACGGATGAGACAACTCAATCTCAGGTTGACTGACAGCATCAGAAGGTTCAGACCTGACCCAGATGGGACAAGTCTCTGACTTGTTCGGTTGGGCTAAGGATATCTCAATCCGAGCATTTAATGCACCTAACCTACGGACTCCTATATAAGAACCACTTCTCAGCATTCAAGGCCACACCAAACCTCCACATATCATTCAATTCTAGAGAGAGTCCAAGTTCCGAACACTTAGCTGTTCGGCAGCCCTCCCCAAGCCTCCAGCACACTTGTCCGACCAACCCTTGTCCTTCAAAAGCCCTCTGGACCATTTGTTCTACCCCAAAGAACTTCCTCTGCACGAACCATCACCCCCCGGACAGACCTCAGCTCGGCCAACTATTTGGCAGACCATAAGCTCAGCTCAGGTAACCTTTTTCCTTCGGTTATAAATTTCTTATGCTTTAGTTCTATTCAATGTTCGAAAAATCGCTAGGCGCTAGTCGGGCGACCGAGGGGGGATTAGCGACTAGGCCGATTAATCGGGGAATAGAGATTAGTCGTATTTTGTATTTTTGTTCATTTTTAAAAAGAAGATGTGTAATGATGCATATGGATAGAGCCAATACATATAGCCAGATTAAGAATCGCTGTTGATACTAGTATCCGAAATTAAGAATAATAATTTAAAATTAAGAACAACAATGTGATACTAAATACACTGTACACAGTTAGCATTATTCACATACTGTACATAGTTAACTTAATACACTGTACACACACTGTACACAGTTAACTAAGAAATCCCAAACTGTTGCTCCAAAAGATAATGTCTACTAAAATATACATATACGTATTACATATTAAACTGCACACACAGTATACCCACAGTTGATAACTAAAGAACCCCTAATCCCTCCGACTAAAAATGACTAAAGAACCCCTAATCCCCTCCCCCTCACCCGACCAAAAACCCCTAATTTTTCCCCGACCAAAATTCCCAATCGTTGCAATTGCTAATTAATCGGTACGTCCCGAGTAATCGAGTAATCCTGATTAATCCCTGCAACGCCGACTAATCGCGACCAACCCGATTAGTCGGCCGACTTCTTCCAGCGACGACAACGGTCAGTAGGGATGGTAACGGGGTGGAGCGGGGGTGGATATCACTATCCCCACCTCCAATCCACTCATCCTCAGCTCACCTCCATCCCCTCCCTGATATCCACCGTAGATTTTTTGTTGACATCCATCCCCACTCCAAACGAGGATTAGAGATCCAAACGGGGATTCGGGGATCCAAATCACAAAAAAAAATTTACTTTTAAATGAATTTTTTTGTACTGTCCATTTTGTATCAAATGTATCAAAATAACCCATTTTTCTGTCCATTTTGTATTAAATGTATCAAAATAACCCATTTTTCTGTCCATTTTGTATTAAATGTATCAAAATAACTTATTTTTTCTATCCGCTTAAACAAATGGAGCAAGAACAACCCCACTGCTGCAAACTGCATTTACAATCCTTTTTTCTGTCCATTTTATATCATCCATCAATGGACCTGTTTCGTCAACAAAACAACTAAACTATTGACTACCTCTCGTATACCATATTGGACAAAAGAGCATGTGGACTGGGTTCTGAGTTTAGCCTTTCTGTATGAGTAATCAACCTAAACAATATACAGCCACCAAAGAGCAGTAGAACAGCCCACAAAGCAAACAATATACATCGTGCCTAACTTTCATACAGCCACCAAAGAGCAGTAGAACAGCCCATTTATCTCTCCTGCATGTTAGGAGACCAGTGGTGAGAAACATCAGTAGTAGAGTGAAAAATAACATGTTAAGAGACCAGTGGTGGTGAGAAACATCAGTAGTAGAGAAGAAGTAATGAAGGAGCACAGATTCAATAATAGGTACGTAATCAGTCAACAATCACTGGACAATAATTTCAAAAAATAATGAGCAAAATCTACCAACTATGTACAAAAGAAGTAGCATCACCAACAAATACAAATGCAGTAGCAGGACATCGATGAACACAAAATAAATAAAAAAATCAACAACCAAGAGGGACGAAATAAACTGACCAAATAAATGAAAAAAAATCAACAACCAGAAGTATGTCATCGCCGCTGGCTGGGTTATGGCCGACGAGTGCTAAAAAATAAATAACAAGACGAGCAACATAACAGTGGTGAATCGCGGCGAGGAAGAACAGTGGTGATTCTATCATATACAAAGCGAAACCCATTTAAATTACCTTCAATTGCAGAGGCCACGTGAGATGAATGAACATTGGTGAATCGCGGTGAGGAAGACCTGCTGCGTGCGGAGGCGTGCAGAGGCGTGAGATGAATGAGAGATATGAGAGAGAGCAGCAGTGTGTGTGGAGGCGCTGCGTGAGATGAATGAGAGATGAGAGAGTGTCGTGCGTAACCCAATGTGTGTAAACGGAAACTAATATATTTTACATAATAAATGGAAACTAATTTGTGTATTATGTAAAATATACTATTACAAAATATATAATACTTATTATATTTTCTTTTATATTAATGGGCGGGGCGGGGCAAGCGGGGCGGGGACCGGAGCGGGGAACGGGGCGGGGACAGGTCTACATCCATATCCAACCCGTTCCCCGAATGATTTTTAAAAGAACCTCCAAATCTAACCCGATCCCCAAATAAAACTCCAAAACACCGATTCATTCGGGGTGGGGAACGGGATGGGGAGGGTCGGGTTGGATGAAATTGCCATCCCTAACGGTCAGGCAGTGAGCGTCCAACTTCCAAAAGCTGGGCGAGGAGGGTCCAACTAGCGATTAATCGGCCGACTACGGGGATTTTTAGAACACTGGTTCTATTTGGCAAGTTCCTCAAAGGACACGGCCGCACTGCCTTCAGCTCGACAATCCTTCCTCTGGCTTTGCCGAAGCAACCAGACCTCGTTCTTTAGCTCGACACTTAGCCAAACAGGTCCGGACAATTCTTTTGACCCTCCGGCTGAACTCATTTTAGCTCGGCAAACGTACCCAGACCACCCTAGTACATTATTTGCCCCTTTTTGATGTATTGCTGACCTCCCACTAGCCGGAGCACTACTGCTCGGCAGAAGGGCCTGTCCGCCCTATTTTAACTTAGCCTTTTTCAGCTCGGCTATGTGCTTAGTTGCTCGGACAATTGGTCCTTTGACCTTGTAATTACCTCATACATCTTTCCGACCAATCAGAATGCCCTAAGCACTATTTCCCGCACAGCCAAGATCAGCCGTAGACTTGTTGGCTGTTCGGCAGACCGCCTGCTCGGCAAGTCCTTAGCTCGGCAAAAGCTTTAGCTCGGCCCATGAGACCGACAACCTCTGTTTGGCTGCTCAGCAGAACTTAGAAGAAATGCCTCAGCAACCTTCTTAGCTCGGCATCAGGACACTTCGGTCTAGTAGGTCCTCCGAACCATGTTAAGTAGAAAGTTGTATTTCCCGAACTAAACCAAGCGGCCACTATCCTCCGGACAGAGGGCCTTCGGACAGGAGCTCGGCCAATCGGCCACTGGCAGTCCGGTCAAGCATGGTCCGGCAGCCCAACTCGGCCAGTACCTTAGCATCTCGGTAAGAAGCTTAGAAATGATGTATTTTGGATTATATTGGCAGATTTGAGGTATTTGAGGAATATTCGAGAAGAGGAGTAAATCATATCAAAGGTGAATCTCTATATGCCCTTGTTACTCATACAGTTTTAAACATGCTAAACATTTGTAAATGTATGAATTATGCTATTGAGCATCTTATTGTATTATATTCACCTCTGGAAAGAAAAATGGCATGTACTTTTTTTATTACCATGGATTGGCAAAACAGGAAAGATGTTTTATGATTGAACAACATGAACAATGACACGGTTGCTCGTCGCCGGGGGCGAGATTTGAAACCGACGAGGTAGGGGTAATAAGGTTGGGATCATGAAGCTAGGTGATCAACGGGTGATATCACGCCATCTCTCTCTCTCTTTGGGGTCGCTCCTTAAAACACTGGTACCGTGAAGAGCAGCATGATAAAATCATGTCGGGAAATCCGAAATGAAAAATGCAAAAATGCAAATAAAAGTTAGCTATGAGCCGAAGGATGTTTCGTGAAGGCCATATGCTTAACTATTCAGTCATATGCGATTACAGGATTTGGGCTATTAAACCCTTCACTTATTATGTTGAAAAAAGGATGATTTCGATAATATGTTGTTTATCCATGAAAACTTGTAACATTGGCATATCCCGATTCACTCTAACTTTATGCTTATGTGTTTTCTAAAAACTCTTTTCAGGTATCGACGAGGAGTAGTTATGGAGCATTGTCTTTTTATTTCACTTTTGTTGTACCTTCCATTGTAAGGCCATTATGAGCCTCTTTTAGTATGTATCAGTTGAGATATTATGGAAATCAGATTTATGCACACCTTGGGTTCTGTTCAATGTTTCCGCATTTATTTATTGAGATAGAATCTTTTGACTTGTTAGTAGGCTTTTGCGAGCTCGCTCGTTGGTCGATCATGACCCATTTAGGGTTGGGTCATGACACTTTGTGAGAAAGATACATTGGATTGAGTGTTTCATAAACAAAATTTCATCTTTATTTTTTGAAGATCTTTTGAATTTTAGGCTCGAGAAAATTATTTTGAAATACAAAATTAATGCTGACAAGTTACGACGTGTGAAATTACTTGAAGTAATTGTTTAAGCGGAGGAGAATGATGTAGAGCTAGAATTTGAAAATTAATATTTTATTACTATTATTCTATAACAAGTACCTTATTATGATTATTATAATTTTGGTATAATTTTTTAAAAGCATTACGTTTTCCTATTTAGCTTTGATATTATTTTCTATTTTAACTTTCCTATTTAGGTTTAATTCCATTTTCTATTTTATCTTTTCTTTTCTTGTTCTTCAAGAATTATGGTTTGATTTTATTTCCTAGTAATTTTATTTTTATTTTTAGTACTTTTAGAGTTATTATAAATGAAGTTGTTTGTCTTATGGCAATGAAAAATTTTATTATTAATTAATAAAAACCATCATTTACTCAGTATTATGTATCTTTGTATACATTTAAAGTTTGAGATAATCGTTAAATGTAGTTTGTTTGCCCTTCTTTTAGGGCCTTTTCTTTCCGTAACACCCAAAAAAAAGTTCATGGTTCCGTTCTTTCCCATTATTACACTTCCCAGCATCACTGACTCTCATGATACACCCCATATGTTTCCGACAACACCGATACCGTCTAATGCACATTGAGTTGTGATCTATTGACGCATAATTGTTCAATAATTACTTGCAAGATTGTTAATTAGCACGAATTGTTCAATAATTGTAAAAAAACATGTTCAAGAATTGTTCAAGAATTTTTCAAAAAAACCAGTTCAAGAATTATTATTTAACAAGTTGATTAATTGTAATCTGCAAAGGGTAAAAAATTGTAGTAATCTGATAAAGAACTACATGAATACATGTGTTGGGTAAAAAATTGTACTAACCTAATACCGGAAGCGAAATAGATAACGAAACGAAACCAGGAGGACATTCAGTCCATGAGTTAGAATAATCTGTTTATACTAAACGAAACCATGAGAATAGATACATGTATTGTTTATACAAAACGAAACCAGAATTAGAATCTGTTCATAAAATAGATACGTAAAGAAAACGGGAGCATCCAGACTAGAGTTAGAATCTGTTCATGAAATATATCCCTCCCTCTCTCTTTACAACATTGTTTCTGGAAAAAAATGGGAGAGATACTTGAGATTTTTTCGTAAAGAAATAAATACGTAAAGAAAACAAAACAAAACTCGAAATAGAATCTATTCCTTCCCCTTCCATCCTCTAGTGTTGGGTAAACAATAAAAAAACATATAAAGTGAAACAGATACGGAATGAAAATGAAACCAGAGAGAAAGAGATATATATACCCCAAATTATCCAAGAATAGGATGGATTAGAAAACGTGAGGAAGATTTATACACCTACAGCAGTTGGATAATTGGCGGGATTGAAGGAGAATTGGAGGGATGACTGACATTAATTGCAGCAAACATGATTATGAAGAGTCACCTATGCGTTTTTATTTTCCGATGTACCAAAAAAATTAGAATCTGTATTTTACCTTTAAACGTTGAAGCACAGTGTCTGTTGGAGATGCTTTTATGCTTAAACTACCAAAAATGTCCCCAGTTTTTCACATAGAATAACATGTCGTACAGAAACAAAATGAAGCCATTTTCCAAAAAGAAGATGAAATTAATCATATAGTTCTTCGATCACCATATCTCATATGTATATGTCTGTAAAGAATGTTTGGAATACATGTTTCCCAAAGCCATTTCAAGAAACCAAATATTTGTCTCATTTAAGGTCCAACAACATTGATAAGGTAGGGTTCTATTCTAGCCAAGTTCGTCGAATAACTCAACCTGTCGGCCATTCAAAGGTTGCACTGGCCTGTTGTTGCTTTTGCATGTCGATAGCAATGGAGCTTTCAGAGACTTCACTTGTTCTTTTGATATTGATCTCACCTGCATTTTTGTAACTAGCGTAATCAAAATCTATGTACCAACTATTTTCTCTAAAAAATCAAAATTGTATACGACTTATTTGAATTGACATAGTTGGGATACGATTTTACACAATTTTATGCACAGTCATACATCGAATATCTGTGGTGCCAGTAAGGGCTCACCCCTTAGGTGAGTGTTGCAAATTTATTTTTTGTAACTTTTTAATAAAGACACCAACTTTGGGGAAACTATAGAAAAAGGTGTTTTAAGTTTCCAATTTAAAGCTCGATAGAGAATGCACGGTGTCAACAGAGAGGAGCATTAAACTCTTTCTATATAGACCATCCAGTAGAATGAGCCTTATATATGAGCAGGAGGTTGCTTAGTTGTTTATCTGGAACACAAAAAGAAGAATGTTAGAGTGAAAGATTGTATCAGGATGTTGCTGCAGTTTTCACGTGAACCATATACATGGTGAAGGGGGTGATCCTTGAGCTTTCCATGGTGACAAGCCAATCCAGACGAATTTTAAAATATTCACATTAGGCTTGTTAAGATTTTAACAATTCAAACTCAAACTCAATGAAAATACGATGAGTTGAGCTTAAGATGAACTCGCTTACGACTAGAACCCGAAGGTATTCATAAATGTTAATAAACAAAAAATTATCATCTATTTATACAAACATATGAGTCTAGGCTATAAATGAATAAATTTCCTATATATTTTATTATAATAAACATATTGATGAAGCATTTTCATGTTCCTTCTCTTTAACAGCTCTGTAAGGTCCTACAAGGAAGATCTTGACATTGGTGAGGTGCTCTCCAAATTCTCTCCGATACTTAAATCAGTGATTGGTTATAGTAATTTAGAAAAAGTAAGCAAGGTACTTAGGGTTGTATTTCGTACCTTTGAATGATGATGCTATGGGAATTATATACTCCCTATTTACTTAGGAAAATCTCCGGAGAATCAATCACATTTCCTTCTTTTCCTCGCACACTCCCACTAACTTAGGAAAGCTTACATACCTCTTCCTATTCTCCCAGAAAGGAAGGCAATCTTCCATATCCGGTAATTAAATCATATAATTTAAACATGTAATGAGGCGGGAACTTCTCCGTGGGGTTCCTCGGGTTGATCCAATGCGTACCCTTGCCATAGCAAGGCTCAGCTCAGTCATAACCAAGCTCATTTGGTTGAGGCCAGGTCAGCACAGAAGCTGCGACGTGCTCATTATCCTCAGCTCAGTACAACATATGCGATGTGCTGGCCTCATGCTTAATAATCCGCACCAGCTACTCCCCTGTTTCCTTGGGATGAGAGGAGCTCATTCCAACGGGGACATATTCCCACTCCCGTGCAGTAACTGTCATTTTTGGAGTGCGTACATGTATCATTAAATACGAAGGCCCCGTGGCCACCCCCTTGGACGTTCATATTTGAAAGCTTTTACGGTGTGGATGAGGAGGACAGTCCAAATCTCGACATGTCCTAATAACTTACCGTTTTGTTCCATGCGGAGGACCACTCGTTAGTTGCTTCTTCCCCAACATTGTTCAACTCTTCTCCCAGGAATTGCTTGAGAACTCCATTCTTCTTTCTTTAGGTGCGCCCCTTCTCGCCTCTTGCCTTCCTTAACATTCTATTTTCACTATGTCTGAGTCTAACTCCGCGAGACTTTAGCCCACCATTGACCCTGTAGTAATAGGAGAAGATACAGAGGAGGATGGAGAGACCTTAATGGGGCGAGGTACAAGGGTTTTAGCCCTATCCCAAAGTCAACCCTATTCCAGACCCAAATTTCATTGTTCAGTCGCCGCCCATATCTCAATCATAGAACCCGCCGATTTGCTAATCATTCGCCGTAGGTTTCAGATTCCTAATGTTGCCTTCCTTAGGTCTCCGAACTCTTACGAGAGGGCTTTTGATTTCTCCCCTAATGAAATATGAATTTATCAAGATGTCTTGGAAGCCGGTCTACGCCTTCCCCTTCCCAGCATCGTTAGACAGGTCTTGTCCAGATTCTGGCTATCTCCTATCCAATTGGCCCCAAATGGATATAGGCTTCTAATCGGCTGTGCTATTCTGTGGTTGGCCATGTCAGATGGTCATACCCCTTTAAGGGTATTGATATTTTGTTATCTTTCATGATTAATGAAGTCCCACACACTGAAGGACGGTGGTACTTTTGTAAGAGATTGCATGTCCCTTCTGTGATGGACAAATTTCCCTCCTCGGTAGGGGAGTGTAAGGACAAATTCTTTTTTGTTAGTGGTTCTGGATGTGAATTCCCTTGCTGGGATGACGACCTCACACCCAGAGCTCAGAGGAAATAGGGAATTCCTTCTCTAAAGTGTGAGTAGTCAGAATATTTTCCCTTTCCAAATTTAAAGTTCAGCCATGTTAATGGCACCTTTTAACCTCATACCTTTTGCTCAGGTCGGCTGAAATATACAAATTTCAAAGGAGGAAAGTGTTGAGATCGCATGCGCTGAAGGCTATGGTATCCACGATCCAGACCATCTTATTATATCGGAGAGCCTTGCAGCCCACCTTATTGGGCCTAAAGTTGGAAGTGAGGCCTTATCCTTAGATAGAGGTATTTATGCCTTGGCACTTATTTGAGTTGCTTTCGACTGACTTCTTATTGCTCATTGCTGGTATTGCAGAAGCAAAATAAGAAGAGATGGCTCCACCCAAGCTGAACAAGGAGGCTCTAAAAAAGCTTCAAGTTGAAAGGGGCAGCTTGGCTGTAGGACGGGCTATTGATAAGAAAAAGAGGACCAGAGGGGGGCACCAGCACTGCCATTGACCCCTAGGGACCTTTTCCTGTGGTTCCCCCAGTCTCTTCTTTACTTCCTCTTTCCTTGGTACCTGGGAAAGGTGGGGCGAAGAGGCCCAATGA
>NMUG010011681.1:0-10566 GCA_002855965.1 Monotropa hypopitys
GGGGTGTTGCAACGGCTAAGGAACCAGCGGGTACTCGTTTGTCAGACGCTCTTCGTGAATTTCGCTGCATGGATCATCCAACATTCAATGGCGAAGTGGATCCGCTAGAGGCCAATCATTGGCTTTCAGAAGTGAAGAAAATGTTCGAGATGCTAGAGATCGGCGACAGTAAAATTCGGATTTCACTTGCTTCTTTCCAACTTGTTGGCGAGGCTAGTGAGTGGTGGTCTACGTTCGTAAACGGCGTCGCGATGCTATGCGGGTGCTTGGGGGTGCTAACCCTCAAGGAGTTATCGATCCTTTGGTTGACATGTCGTGGTTGGATTTTGAGGCTTCCTTTGAAATCCAATACTTCCCGGAATCTTTTCGCGATAAGCTACGCGGGCAGTTTGAGAGGCTAGAGCAAGGGTCAATGTTGGGGAATCAATATGGTACAAAGTTTCAGTCTCTGTCAAGGTTTGTCCATGATTGGGTAAACTCGGAAGAAAAGAAGTGTAAGAGGTTCGAGCAGGGCTTGCATCCATTCATTCAGCGCCTCACGGTGGGGCATCGCATTCGTGTCTTCTCAGATTTGGTGGAGTGTGCGAGGCTCATTGAGTCTCAATGTGAATCAGCTAAAGAAATGAAAGTTTGGGAGCCGAGAGGTCAGTATTCGAGTTTGAGAAATTCATCTGGTAGCTTCGGCAAGAAAAGGGGGCGTGATCAGTTTCGTTCTCAGCAAAGTCAGAATTCGCATCCACACGGAAATCGTCCAGGGATGTCCAACTCGACCGAGGTTGTTTGTCACACTTGCCGTCGGCCAGGTCATGTTCGTGCAGAGTGTCGAGCATCGAATTGTTTTAATTGTGGCCAGTAGGATTATATAGCCAGATCTTGTCCAATGCGTGGGAATGATCGTAGTGAGGCAGGCTCAGTTCAGCAGCCCCGCCCTTCTCACCAGCATCAGCAACAGAGTCAGCAGCAGCAGTTTTAGCGAGCTCCTGCACAGCCCAGTCAGGGATCCCGATTTGTGAGGAGAGGCCCATCTGGGTCAGGATAGGCTTTCGGTTAGTGTAGCGGAGCAGGTCAGGGTCAGATGACACAGGGCCGAGTCTATGCAGTTCCAGCTGTAGAGCAGCCAGTCGTTTTAGAGGCTCTAGAGAGTTCGGTGGTGCGCGGTATGGTTCTTATATATCATTCTTGGGATATGTTCTTATAGATTCTGGCGCATCGCATTCTTTTCTGGCATTTTCTTTTGCGTCAGCTTTGGGTCTAGAGTTGGAGGTGTTTGACCCTCTTCTTGTAGTCGAGTCACCGGTAGGAGACCGCATACCGTTGAGTTATATTTGTCATCAGTGTGAGATGACCATTGCAGATCGACGTTTCACGTTTGATTTCATTGTTCTTGATATGGCGGGTTTCGACCTAATATTGGGTATGGATTGGCTATCTTCTCATTATGCCACTATCGATTGTTATCGACACCGAGTTCTTATTCGTAATGCTGACGGGGAGTATTTTTACTTCCATGGAGATCGTCGAGAGCCATTGACATCCATTCTTCTTGATCCTACGGAGTCCTCTTCGATTCATTGCATGCTTGCTAGTTTAGCCTTGGATGATGACGTTGCGGGCCGTTCCGAGTTACTGTTTGTAGTCAGTGATTTTATAGACGTCTTTCCAGAGGAGTTGCCAGGTTTGCCTCCTATCAGAGATGTTGAGTTTTTCATTGATCTTATTCCGGGTTCTACACCGATATCTATTCTACCGTATCGTTTTGTGCCTGCCGAGTTGAGGGAGTTGAAGTCCCAGATCGAGGAGTTGTTTGCATTGGGTTTTATTCGCCCTAGTTCATCCCCTTAGGGAGCTCCTGCATTGTTCGCCAAAAAGAAAGATGTAACGCTTTGTCTATGTATCAACTATAGGAAGTTAAACAGTGTCACTATCAAAAACCGCTATCCTATGCCGAGAATAGATGATCTTTTCGATCAATTGAGGGGTTCAACTTACTTTTCCAAAATTGATTTACGATCCGGTTATCACCAAATTCTTATTTGTCAGGAGGATATTCCGAAAACTACTTTTCGTACTCGCTATGGGCATTTCGAGTTCGTGGTTATGCCGTTTGGGCTAACCAATGCACCATCTACTTTTATGGATTTGATGAACCGTATCTTCCGTCCTTATCTCAATCAGTTCGTGGTGGTGTTCATGGATGACATTTTGGTATATTCTGCTACTTCCGAGGGGCATGGTGAACATCTCCGTGTTGTTCTTGAGTTATTGAGGGAGCACCGATTGTATGCGAAATTGAGCAAATGTGAGTTTTGGTTGTCCGAGGTGAAGTTCTTGGGTCATGTTGTGTTCCAGGAAGGAGTTTCTGTTGATCCTTCAAAGATTGATGTCGTTATCTCTTGGCCGAGGCCAACGAATGTGTTCGAAGTTCGGAGTTTCTTGGGACTTGCTAGTTATTACCGCCGATTTGTTCTTGATTTTTCCCGTATTGCCGCTCCTATGACCCGTTTGACGAGGAAGGACATCCGTTTTGTTTGGGACGATGCTTGTGAATCTGCTTTTGAAGAATTTAAGGGCCATTTGACTTCTTCACCTATCTTGATCGTACCGGAAAGGGGAGTTGGTTACTCCGTTTATTGAGATGCGTCGCGCAAAGGCTTGGGTTGTGTCTTGATGCAAGAAGGAAAAGTGGTCGCTTATGGTTCGAGGCAGCTGAAGATGCACGAAAGAAACTATCCTACACACGATTTGTAGCTTACCGTTATTATTTTTGCATTGAAGAGTTGGAGAAAATATTTGTACTGTGAAAAATTTGAAGTCTTCTCCGATCATAAAAGTCTCAAATACTTATTCACGCAAAAAGAATTGAATCTAAGGCAACATCGATGGATGGAACACCTTGAAGACTACGATTTTGAGCTCCAATATCACCCGGGTAAAGCAAATGTTGTTGCCGATGCGAGTCGTCGTTCGTGTCACCTAGCTCACTTGGCCATTCGTGATTGGAAGAATGTTTCGGGCTTGGGAGATTTTGTTTTGCATGCCGAAGATGTCGCAAATGGTTCTACTTTGTGCAACTTGACTATTCATTCCGATCTATCTCGACGTGTTATCGATGCGCAAACAATCGATGATGAATCATTAAGGTTCCATTCTAGATGTTCAAGTGATGAGGCACCAGCTGGTTGGGCTATTTTTGAGGATGGCAGTGTTCATTTCAAAGGGAGGCTTCTTGTACCATTGCAGTGCCGACAAAAAATTCTTCACGAGTTTCATCATTCGCCTTTTTCAGTACATCCGGGTGGCGACAAGATGTACCATACCGTTCGTAGACTATTTTGGTGGCCGGGTATGAGGAAGGATATCGCTATGTTCGTGATGAGGTTCTTGACTTGTCAACAAGTTAAGACCGAACACCAAAGACTAGCAGGTTTGTTGCAGCCGTTACCAGTGCCAGAATGGAAGTGGGATCATGTCACTATGGACTTCGTTTCATGTTTTCCGCGTTCGCAGGATGGGAAGGATTCGATTTGGGTCATCGTTGATAGGTTGACCAAGTCTGCTCATTTTCTACCGGTTCGTGTGTCACAGTCAGTGGATTCTCTAAGTCGTCTTTACATTCAGGAGATCATTCGTCTTCATGGTACGCCATTATCTGTCGTATCCGACCGTGATCCACGTTTTACATCTCGTTTCTGGAGGAGTCTGCAAAAAGTGTACGGTACCGAGTTGCAGTTCAGTACAGCTTTTCATCCGGAAACCGATGGGCAATCAGAACGCACTATTCAGACCTTGGAGGACATGCTTCGTGCTTGTGTTTTAGACTACCTTGATAGTTGGTGGACGTGCTTGCCGTTGGTCGAGTTCGCTTACAACAATAGTTATCATTCAAGTATCAGTATGGCACCGTTTGAAGCTTTGTATGGTCGTCCGTGTCGTTCGCCTGTGTGTTGGACCGAAGTGGGAGATTCTACCGTGTTGGGGCCGGAAAGTGTACAACAAATTACCGAGCAGGTGAAGAAGATTCGCCAAAGATTGTTAGTCGCTCAAAGTCATTACAAAATCTATGCCGATAATCGTCGTCGTCTGTTGTCATTCGATGTGGGAGATCACGTATTCTTGAAGGTGTCGCCTCGCCGAGGGACATCCCGTTTTGGAAAGAAAGGGAAGCTAGCGCCGCGATTCATCGGGCCATTTGACATCATTGAAAAAATCGGGGAGGTAGCGTATTGTCTTGCTTTGCCATATTCTCTTTCCAATATTCATGACGTCTTTCATGTTTCCATGCTCCGGAAATATGAACCCGATCCGTCGCACGTCTTGGATTGGTCTACATTAGCGTTGGAAGCCGACATGTCGTACTAGGAACAACCAATTCGTATTTTAGATACGTTAGAGAAGACTTTGTGCGGGAAATCGATTGTGTTGGTGAAGGTTCTTTGGAAGAATCATGGCATAGGGGAAGCAACTTGGGAGAGACGTGACGAAATGTTTGAGAAGTATCCGATTCTCTTCGAGTGAGGTAACCGTTCTATTCCTTTCCTTGCATATTTCGTTTTAGTAAATTTCGGGGACTAAACTTTAATAAGAGGGGAGTTTGTAACACTCCTAAAATGTTAGCGCGATTTATATTTTCTAATTCGATAGTGTCAGTTATATACTCGTCTAGATCGCTTGAAGTTTCGCTAAACAATTAGTTTGTTCGCTAAATTTTGCTTGGGAAAGTCTTTTGGAATGTTCAAGGACACCGTGGTACGCTCGAGGGACGTTGTTTGGCTTGGGAAAGGTTGAGGAAGTGTTCGGAGTTGCGTCGACGAGGCTAGATAACATTTCAGCAACATTCGGGACCTTCAGGAGGTTCCCCGTCCGGATGGGGAAAGGGTCTCTTCCGGACGACCGGGCAGAGAGTTGTGGAAAATGTTGCAGGAGGTCTGGTCTGGACGAGGTTGGGTCTCGTCCGGAAGAAGTGGGTTGCTCATCCGGATGACGGGTTTCCCGTCCGGACGGGGAGCGTCTGGCAGAAATTTATAGGTGCGGGATTTTCATGTTTTTGGTCCTAGGGTTTTCTAAACTCATCCAAAAACGAGCAGCCTCTCTTTCTCACTCTAAAAACCTCTCCTAAACCTATTTCTCTCTCAAAATCTAACAATCTCTCAAGGTTTCTCTTGGATTTTTGGTGCTCTTCATTGAGTGGAGGTCATTGCAAGCTAGCTCCATTGTTGGGCTTGGTTCAAATCCGTGGTTGAAGACTTCTTGGTGGTTGTAAGTCTACAAATTCTTGCAAAGGTAAGGGATCTTGAACTCTTGTGTATATGTGGTTGTTTTGTCCTTCAATCTCCTAGATTGTTGTTGAAAATGGGTCAAATCCATGTCTAGATTTAGTTTGACATTGAATGATGAAATTTCCTTTGCAAATCGCTTTATTACTACTACGTTGAACATCCTACGATCACTACTTCGTTTAATTGAGTGTTTTATGCAAAAGCCCCAATTTGATTTCATGAACCCTAGTCTAGTCGATTTTGGGAAATTTAGGAAAGTGGGTTGGGTTGGTGATTTTATGAAATTGAAAGCATGACAATTACGTTGACACGTTGGAACCCACACGATATCAATATTTTGGACTATGGTCTTGTATTTGGAAAATTGGGAATTGTTATTGGAATGATATAGTGGGCTTGACCCACCGACTCTTCAGAGGAATGGGAATTGTCAAGTGCTCTTGAATTCAGGTTGAGGCCTTTCCAAAAGAGGTCTCCCATGACATTGCGCAATGGGGGTAGTACTAAACCCTCCCGACGGATGGGGAATCGAGGATAGACGTTTAGAGGTTGATCCCCTCTATTACGGAATGGCTATGCACTCTTGAGAATACTTGTTCTATCTTGAAAGGTTTGGAAAGTTGGAAATCTTGGACATTCTGGTAACATGTGGTTGACCCGAAAACACGCGTAGTGGAACACTCGGATAGAAATGGATGCCTTGGAACGTGATTTGTTAGTTCGGATAGTGATTGACTATCTTTGAACGTATTGTTGTTACTCTTGAAAAACGCTTGGTATCTTGGAAATATGATTAAACACTTGGGTACACATACTTCACTATTTTTGGAACAAATGGTTATCTCTTTAAATTGTTATCCTTTAATATCATGCCTACTCTTATGCATGCATTTAGCTCATTTTGTACATTGCAATTATATATAACATTTGTTGGAGATTTCCTACTAGGCGGTCGTGCCTAACCCTCTCTTTTATAGGGAAAAAGCCGATGACATAACTTGACGGGGATCAAACGTATTTTGGTTGAGGCATGGAGAATTGAAGCATTGTTCAAGGATGAATCCTTGTTGCATTTTATATTTCAAGTTCTCTTTTAAGGATTCATGATTTGTAATAAATAACACCCGTTGTACTTCTTTTAAACTCGGGTGCTTGACATAGTTTGTGTGATGATTCTAGTTGTGGGAATGGTTTCATTATATCATTAGTACTTTACTCATTATTGCTCAATGCCATTCTTTCAAAAAAAAATATGTTGTCAAAATTTCAAGGGTGTTATAGCTTCTGCAACTTCTGGGTTTGAATCTTAATCTGATTTCCTTCGATTTTAGGCATCAAAACTTAACCAAATGACCTCAAATTTTGAACACATGTTCTAAACCTAATTTTCAACAATTCTACATTTTTAGTTTTAAGAGATCATATCTTAATTGGGAGAATAAAATTCCCGAATATTTGCCGAAGTTGGATTTCTCCCTCTTTCTTTATCACCTACTGATCTAGCTTGAAATTAACCTATCAAAATAACTCCGATCAGCCTCAAATTTGGTACACATGAACTAGAGAGAATTTGCAACAAAATTGTGTTTTTAGATATTCAATTGGTTACCTCAATTTTTTGGAATAAATTTATGAAGTATTGCCACAGCTTGGATTCTTTATCTTCTATTTCCACTATTCATTCTTCTTCCTCAATTCGAACTCTCTGCAACTCCTCTTCCGATCAGCCTCTATCTCTCACACTAACTTACAAAATAAATTCAGAATTTCCTTCTTACTTCAATCACATATTCACATATATAATTTTTCTCAATCCTAGATATCGTCTACACTGTCTAACACTTGTACATTCCTAAATTTGACAACTCCTACACCATTGCTACAGCACATACATGCATTCCAACGACTCAACATCTGTCTATAATATATGCCAGCACAAATATTTGCACACTTTGATTGTATCACCACTGCCACTATATGCACACATCTTCTTTTGCCAACATCTTAATTTTATTTCTCAAATCACGCTTCCTACCTTCAATCTTTGATTTCTTGCACTTAGACCCCAAACCTTAATTATAAACTTCAATCAGATTTACTTTTACTCTTAAGGCCTTAAATAATTCCACAAAACTCAAAATGATTTCAAAATATTTCCCAAAAATGTCCAAAATTCTTAAATCATATTTCTTAAGCCCAAATTTATTTCAAACCTCATTTATTTAACCTTAACACACAACATAGGTATTAAAATAGCCAACCCTTCAAGGATTCTCACAAAAATTGTTCTTCAATTCACAACCTAAATGAGATATAACATGGATTATACAGGCTAGGGCATTCATAATCACCGCACTGTCATTTGTTCGCGCACTAGCCTCGGGTCAGGGATGCAAAAATGCTCTTCAAGCGCGAGATGAAGTGCTTGAGTGCCCAGAATGCACCACATGTGTGCCACACACTGTTGGGATCATGCCTTAGCCAAATATCGATGAAACATGAAGTCTCGAAGGTCCTAAAGTGACTCGGGGACAAAACACACGATTCTCTAACAATTAAACATATGACTTAGGCTTAAAATAATTTCTATGATGAATGAAAAATCTAAGACACTACAAATGAAGATGAAATGTAATGTATTCAATACTATACCAATGAGCATCTCCATCGAAAGCCACGTTCTCAGCAAGCACGACAAGTCGAATCAACATTCGGGATCGAAGAGTGGAGAACTAATCTATCACTACCTTGATCCAAGAATAAACTTGACAAGCTAACGACACTGGATGGTTTTGCAACTTATATCTAAAATATAACTTTCCTAACAACTTACTAAAATCCCAGGAAAATATCCAACATACTAAAAATACAAACAATCTCTCCCTTTGGCTTTTCCGGAACAAAACTATCCAACTAACAAAAAATAAAATAAAATAAGGCTAAAACAAGCAATCCAAAAATAATCAAATCCTAAAAAGCTTCTAGTTGTAACTCGAGGAATGAAGCCGTGACAGAAATAATCTACAAATAACATGACTAATCCTACAAAAATAAGTAAGTACGAACACAAATATATATATGAAGTATTAGCATAATGATAAGGGTAAAAAAGGTAGGAAGAACAAATGAATAAAACAATCTTACTATATAATTCAACAAACCAACACTCCTCCTTAATCAAAACTTCTCAAACAAAACTCCTCCCTCTTAACTTATCCATATCCCATATACTTCTCTCCTAACTTATTCACGAATTGCATCATTTTCAAACCTTCTCACCCTTTATAAAACTTTTCCCCCTTTTGTCACGAAAAACAAAGACAAATATAAGGATTAAACAAGTGATACCATGTGGAATAAAGCAAGTGAAAAATTATAAGGATACTAATTGAATATTTGAAACATTGGATACCGATTAAAAACTTGGAAATAGTGATTCAAATTGAAAGATTGATACCAATTTAGACACTAAACCAAATTTTGATACACCATACCAAGTACACATTGATACCAATTTAGTAGAGAAATCAATAAATTGCACAACGATAATATCAAAACAGATTAGAATCAAGATACCAAATGAATTAACAATTGTGTAAGATCAAATATGCAACTAACCATAAATCCTTCACGTGGATAAACGAGTAATACTTTTATCCACGATCTCTTAGATAAGACAAGCAATGACAGAGAAACGGGCAGCTATACTAGACCATCCATCAATAAAAGCGACAAGGAAATTGCAAACAACTTAAAGAGGTGAAAACAAAATCACATGCAAAATAAAATTTCAATCAAAATAACTACTCTCCCTCAAATGAATCTCTCTCTCTCTCAAACTAATCTATCAAAGAAAACTAAAAATAGAACCAAAATGAGGAAAACAAAAAAATATCAAATGAATAAAGATATGCTCCTCCTAAATAAATGCACCCAATAAAAACATTTTGATAAGCACACTATGTAAGCATGCAAGATACGAGAGTAAATCGTGTGGATATTCAATCAATGAAATCATAAAGATCAACCGGAGATCTATACAACTCAAGCAGATCAAGCATATGCACACATAAGCTACATATGGACAATTTATCACATGAGACAATCTAAGAATATCAAGCATCAGGATGAAATCTCATGATCATAACTATCAAAGTGTTAAGTGAAACTCGATGCAAAAAGAGCAAAAATTTTTAGCAAGTCCAAAGTGCAGTTGAATCGACTCACAAGAGAAAAGGCCTAACAAAAGTCGATCAAGAAAGTCAAACCAGAAATGGTTCGGACCTAAAGACTTAAGCACAAACTCTATTCTTATTTTTTTGACTCGGTTAGCATGAACTGAAGGATTATGTAGCAATTTCCCTAAGACGAAAGTCTAACTGTGGTAGCCGGACCTTAGCTCTAGGGGATCGGATCCGGCACTATGGGCCGGACCCCTACTCCGGACCTTTCACATTTATTGGAATCACTGGTCCTACGACCCTTTATTAGGTTCCAACGCTATCCGACAACCCCCTTTGGCGAAGTGCTCCAGCAATATGGGTTGGCCGCACAAACGTTGAATCCCCCGGCTACTATACCGATCGGTAGAGTGTCGTTCACCAGACATCGCTCCCGGATGATCGATGCATAGCATAAGGAGCATCCATACGGCCTAACCCCCGGCACTGAGCGCAGTCTGCCTGTTTTTTGGATCCCCCGTCCTTACGATCAACCTGCCCCACCAACTGCACCGGCCCACATTGGCCCGTCACGTGTACCACTCAGGTCTACTATCGCATGGGGGAGCTGTTGTACCGAAAGTAACTAAGAGGGGGGTGAATTGGTCCACTAAAAACAATTTAAGATAAAAAACTAGTCTGCAAAACAAGATTAAACCACATTGAAAAATAACTTGCTAAAAAATAGAACAACTAATATGATTAATATTATTATCTTATGATACAATGTTGAATCTTGTTAAAGCACCAAATCATTACCTTTCGTGACACCTCAGTTTTTTCAGGTGCTAAGTGAGAAGGTCGAGATTTCCGGTTTTGAGATGGTTCTAATAACAAGATTAATAAAGATACCTTGTGATATTATTTTGAATTAAACAAGATAAAATAGCTACTGAAATTTAAAGCTAAGAAAAGAATAGACAAGAACACAAGAAGTTATAGTGGTTCAATAGGGCGTGTCTCTCCCTACCTACATCCACTTCTTTCACAATTTGTGAAAGTTCTACTATCGCAATATAACCATAATTGTGATCACTAGTGGGGTTACAACTTTGAAAACCTTCAAGGGT
>NMUG010011682.1:0-10545 GCA_002855965.1 Monotropa hypopitys
AGCTATCAATTGGAGGTTTATTCTTTGCTATTCAATAAGAGTATCTCAAATTCAGGTGTGATAGTTGACATGAATTTTGGCAGGGAATTTGGGATTTTGTTGTGATCGATTTGAAATGATCATTTAGGAGTTATTTGGAATCCTTCATTTTAAGTATTGCAGTAACACGATTATCTCGATAAATAAAAATTCCATCTTTCCCACTAATCCATCTTCCACTCTAGTTTTAGAAGCTACCTATTGTTGAACTTCCTATACTTTGTTGGATTAAAAATCTAATCCCTTGATTTGAAATTAACGCCTACCCAAGTTTTAGGTGCACTTCTTGTTGACTTAGTGAGTGTGTGCTCACTGATTGTGTCACTGATGGGACGAATATGTGACATGGTCTAGTAGATCTGACCGGTTAATGCTGTGTTTCAGCAAGTCCCTGCTAACCGTGATGTTCTAACAAAAAACATACGCTACTTTACGCTAACGAAAACATTATGAAAAGTGATTGGAAGCTCTCATTATTTCACTTTCCGTTTATATTTCTTCGCGAGCAACTTGAGGTTTACTACGTTTTGGGATCCATTTAATAATTTAATTTTTGGCGATGAGTAGTTACTAGTTGTACTCTTGGAATTTAATTAATATCTTATGTTGCCTACATTATGATGCAAATTGTTTGAATCTTCTGATAAATAAGAACATGGTATACAAGAACGACACCACATTTTGCATTTTATTTTGTTCGGATTGTGCATACTATTTTTTGATTCACTACTTTAATCGTGTCAGCAGCACACATTGTGTTTTTCTAGGACACAAGTGAAATGTCAATAATTATTCCCTTAATTTTGGGGTCATGGCCTTTTGCTTTTTCTAACTTGTTAGTGTTTATTTGGAAATAGCGGGGGATTGGTTGCAGGGACCCTATGTATACTATCTCTACAGCCAGTATGGGTTTGGAAAAGGAGAGATTGGACAACTCTTCATCGCAGGGTTTGGATCTTCCATGTTGTTCGGGACAATCGTGGGATCTTTAGCTGATAAACAGTGAGATTTCCTCCAAATTTTGGTGCATTCATCATTCTCTTTAGACAGCACTGTTGTGTTTTGATCTCTGACTCCATGTAAACAAAATCCAGGGGTCGGAGGAGAGCATGTGTGACTTACTGCATTACATACATACTGAGCTGCATTACCAAACATTCTCCTCACTACAAAGTTCTGATGTTGGGCCGCGTTCTGGGTGGCATTGCAACTTCTCTCCTCTTTTCTGCTTTTGAATCCTGGCTTGTGGCAGAACACTTCAAGGTGAGTTGTTTTCACTATCCTGCTGTTCTTGATATAGCTTGGCTAATAAGTTTGGCATGCATCCTCATTAATCACAGGTCCCTTGGATTCAGTAAAGTGGTGTGAGCATAGTTGCTGTGAACTCTTCAATAAAGCCAGATGATACATGACCTCAAAATGCTTCAAGAATACAACAGTTAATGCATAAAAATATTTATACTGTTTGTAGAAATATTTATAGTTTGCGTCTGATTTTTTAACTAGGCGAGATACGATCATACTTATGTTTTATTTGATTCTTACAAAAAAAATTATGCCGCTGAAGTGTTAAGGAGTGTGGATTCTCGTCCTAAATCGGTACTTTTCCATCAGGTTCCTAGTCCGGAAGTGTTTCCATCTGGTTCCTGCATTGGTTCTCTCTGAAATTAACCAAACATCTTCCTACCATCTTCTACCTTTTACACTCTTCTCTTTAAAACATATTGTTAGTTGATCTCTACAGTTTCTTGTTCTTTTTGCTAATTGTGACAGATGTTGCCTATGTAATTTTACTGTTGTCGTTCGAAAAAATATGCTAATGATTTTCCTTATTTTTTTCTCAGAGAGGGTTTGATCAACAATGGCTCTCACTGACATTCTCGAAGGCAATATTTCTCGGAAACGGTCTAGTTGCTATTGTCGCCGGGTTATTTGGAAATTTTCTAGTTGACAGCATGAATCTTGGGCCTGTGGCGCCTTTTGATGCTGCTGGATGTTTTCTTGCCATTGGGATGGCTGTTATTTTATCCTCGTGGACTGAGAACTATGGAGATCCTTCAGAGAACAAGGACTTGCTTACTCAGTTCAAGGGTGCAGCTGTGGCCATTGCTTCAGGTAGATGCTTGCAATTTCTTTATGCTCTATATATTGATGTTAGTCCTCATAGATGGTATCATTGCATATATATGATGCTCATGGAGTGCACCTGGGAACTACATCATGTGTCATATTCAGTAATTATGCACTCACTTATCACTTGTTCTACTTAAATGTGATCATTTGATAATGTCTAAACTTGAATTTTGTCGTACTCTGTGTTTCCATTGCTTTGTTCTTGTCCTTGCTGCATCTGGCTACGCTTTTGTGTGTTTTGTGACATTGTGACTTATTTGCTTTAGATGAGAAGATTGCGTTATTGGGTGCAATACAGTCTCTCTTTGAAGGTTCAATGTATACCTTTGTGTTCCTTTGGACTCCTGCTTTGAGCCCGAATGAGGAGGACATTCCCCATGGTTTTATTTTTGCAACTTTCATGTTGGCTTCTATGTTGGGAAGCTCAATTGCCTCTCGCCTTATGGCCCAATCTTCTCCTAAAGTTGAGAGTTACATGCAAATTGTGTTTGTAGTTTCTGCTGCCTCTCTCTTGCTTCCCATTGCAACAACTGTACGTATTTTCGGCTCAGTTTATTCATCTTTTACTCTTGAAATCTTCTTTTCTGGGACTATCGTTAACTTGACATTTTCTGAACAGTTCTTGGTCTCTCCTTCTAAGGTGAAAGGTGGAAGCATCTCTTTTTCAGGTTGTCTCCAGCTACTTGGCTTTTGTACCTTTGAGGCTTGTGTGGGGATATTCTGGCCGTCTATCATGAAGATGAGGTCCCAATACATTCCAGAGGAAGCCAGAAGCACCATCATGAACTTCTTCCGTATTCCTCTCAACATATTTGTTTGCATTGTGCTGTACAACGTATGTAACTTGTTTTACTTTGTTTTCACTGCTTCCACAAACCTGCCAAATCCCGTTCTAAAAATATCAAGGCTATGTTTGGAACTGCTTCTGTTTTCTATTTTCTGTTTTAACAGAAAACACACTTTCTACTTTCAGATTTTTTTTGAAAATAGATGTAATATAATTTATGTAAAATTGACAAAAAACAAATTTAAACGAAGGTGTATAATTAATTTAAAAGTAAAAGTAGATAATCAAGTAAACTTTTACTTTTTAATTTTTGAAAAAACTAAAAATAAAAACAGAAAACAGAAACAATTCCAAACAAGGCCTTGTGTTTAGATATAACTCCCTTCATCCCAAATTGTTTTCTTTCCATATTGGGTTGGCTTAAATTTGTATTCCTCTTTGAAAAGTCAAAATATGAAGTTCTTGTTTTCCAAAACTGTCGCTTGCAATCAACTGTACAACAACAATAACATAACATAATTCATGTAGTCTTCAATCGTTGAAGGTATGGGTGGAGGAAAGATTGGAGACAGACCTAACCTTTGACAATATGCACAAAATTGTTGCTCTCATAAAACGAGTGAAATAGTGGCCTCCTATACCGTCAAAAACCGAAGAAATAAAGAGATATTTTGTTGCGGAATCATACTCCCAGATCAAAGCTAAAAGATATAAGAAATGGTAGACCAAAAAATTCAAATTATTTTATGTGCACATTATCATGCTTCCTTCATTCAGCATCCAGAGCATCAGCATTGCACAATACTTGCAATCAACTGTGATTGCAAGCGACAGTTTTGGAAAACTAGGAACTTCCTACACGAGGATGCATCAAGGAAGAAATATACATTGAAACGTAAGAACATAAGGTATCGTCGTGAACCAAATTGGACAAGTTCTAACTAGAAGGCAGCTTTCACATTAAGAAACCTAGTAAAGAAAGATTCATATGATATATGGCACCATTCACCTTCCTCTCTCCCTCTGTGACAACATAGGGAGCAGCTTTGTTTCTTTTCCTCTCACTTTCTGTCACTTATAAAGTTGATTTTCTTGTCTATTTGAAGGTAAATGCATTCCCAATCACTGTTATGTTCGGAATGTGCTCCATTTTCCTCTTTGTGGCATCTATCTTGCAGAGGCGGCTCTTGGTTATTGCTGATAAGCCAAGTAAGTATACGACGTTCTAGCAGGTTTTTGCAATATGTATTTGTAGCGAAGCCAAAACATACCGTAGTCCCTTAAATATTTGCCTGAACCAAACTCCTTTGAACTGAATGTTTCTCTGTACCGAGTGTCACAATTAAACTTTTCTTTTCCCGTTTGGTTGCAGAGAGTGAAGATTGGACTGGAATAAAAGAAAGGGATTCTGAAGCTGAACCATTGAATGTTGCTTGATGCCAAAAGGTAGGACCAAAAAAGTATATGCTGGGAAGTTGGAAATGCCGCTTTTTATTCACGCCCGGTTTGATTCAAGTTGCACGTTATGTATTGGTGAAGGTCAGAAGAATGGGGGAAGAACATTACTCCCCAGCAAACAAAGGATCAAAAAGATTGAAAGTTATATTTTGTTTCTTGGTTAGGTACGTTTTCATTCTACGTGATCGTTCTATTTAGCTATTACCTTCTGATATTATCCCATGCTGCCTTTTGTAAGTTTTGTGTTTTCCCTCCAGTATAGGTTTTGGGATGTTTACCCTAATTTTGTTGTGTTATTTTTTCCTACTTTGGACAAATTGCAAAACTGCACAATTGATTCTTTTAAAGCAATCTTGTGATTCATTATTTCATGTGGTGTGTGTGCACATATATTTGCAGCCTTTTCAACAATGTAACTGAACATGCCATGCTTTGATTGTGGGAGGGTTAGGTAGAAAATTTTATATGACTGCAAAGTGAAATGCATGATTGAAAAGAAGGAATGGAAAGTGGAAAGTTCACAGTTTGATTCAATAAATGAATTTGCATAAAAAGACAATGTTACGAGCTTTGGGTAGAACTCACCTCTGAAAACCGGCTTGTAAGGAGAGGGTGCCCAGAGGCTTATAAACAATGCCACATCCATCTTCTTTAGGCGATGCGGGATATAACAGACCACCACGTTCTGCATCCGACGCCCACGGCGGTTTACCACGCTCCCGTTCATTGGGGACTCTGTGGGTTCTGTCTAGTCCGTGTTGTCCGAGCAGACTCTATGGTCTGGCTATGATACCAATGTTACGATCCCTGGGTAAAACTCACCCCTGAAAACCGGCTTACAAGGGGAGGGTGCCCAAAGGCTTATAAACAATAACACATTCACTTCTTTAGATGATGTGAGATGTAACAGACAAGACCATGCTTGGTGGTGTTGAAATGACAAAATGTACATACACTTCTTGTATGACAGAAAAAAGAATCAAAGATTTTCCTTTTCTTCAAGAAAACCCCCACACGTTTTGGGTATGTACATAACACAACTATGTATACACAATTGAGTATGTACATTTTGTTAACTTGAATTGACAAAATGTACATACACAACTGGACTACTTATGTTCAAACAAGGGCCACACGTCCATTTTAAGAGACGTCCCGCATTACTGGTTCATAGAGAATCAAAGTCAATTTACCTATGAATCACGAAATACTATAGTTCTTGCATATGATTTATGAATTTATTCAAAAGTAATTTGTGAGATCATGCACTCTTTCTTTTCTAATTAGAAAGGAAAAGGGTACATCAACCGGCACACTGTTACAAATCATGGGTAAAACTCATCCCTGAAAACCCTTGTAAGAGAAGGGTGTTCAAGAATTTATAAACAATGCTTGCATCCCATTCATTAGATAATGTACGACATAACAAACCACCACACTTTGCATCCGATGCTCACGGCGGCATCTAACCTTCCACTTTCCATGACGACACCCATTTCTTGTGGCAACTGACTCTGTGGGACTGGTTTTCATAGTAATGTTACACCCCTTACTAGAACTTACTCCTGAAAACCAATTTAAAAGGGGAGAATATACAAAAGTTTATAAACAAGACTCACATCTCATTCATTCGGCGATGTGGGGCAACACAAATACCCTTTGTAGAAAGACAATCAAAGGGAGAGCTTCTTCACAATCTAAATTGGTGCTTTTTCCTTAGCTTAAAAAAATACTTCATCCGTCTCAAATTATTATCTTTTTTGGGAAATCCAATTTATTAAGGGGTATAAATTTTATTTTGTTCGTAAATCCAATCAATATTAACAATACCATTTTTGTGAGATTATTTTTTTATACATAACTCAAAACATAGGTAGTTTTAAATTTTCTATATAAATTATGCATGTTATAATTCAAACACTTTTTACATATTCATATTTATAATCAACAAATTTATAATCTCTAATCTAAAAAATGATACTGTCAAACGTCTCTAATCTAAACATTGGGATTGTAAGAGATGACAAAGCATATTAGATGTAACAAATGCTTGAATAGAACTCACCTCCAAAAGCTAGCTATTGAGGGGAGGGTGCTCAAACATTTATTAATCTCACACTAGAATCTCATACTTTCAATGTGGGACAAGTCCCATACCTTGCATGTGATCATAACAAACTCACCCCCTTCAGAGCCGACGCCCACGGCGGCAGGTCGCACTCCGGCAAGTACTTCCGATAAGTACCTCCGGCAAGTACCTCCTACAGCGACAAGTAGCGCTCCGACAGGCACCTCCGACAAACCCGTGGCGCGGCTTCTTCCAAGGACGGACCTGCTCTGATACCAATGTAACAAATACTTGGATAGAACTCACCCCCAAAAGCTAGCTATTGAGGGGAGAGTGCCCAAAAATTTATTAATCCCACACTGGAATCCCATACTTCCAATGTGGGACAAGTCCCATACCTTGCATGGGATCATAACATTGGATCAGATTTGCCATTCTCACATTTATGAAATGGGATTTAACAGTTGGACAACTTGACAAGATTTAAAAAAATTGTATTATTTTTTCATTTTTTAATTCGTCCCAACAAAAGGAATCCAAAAAGCTAAAAAATAATACCAAATTTTAAAAATCATATAAGAGAATATTATGGACAAAAATTATTGTTTTTAATATCTTAATGTTATTTAATATTATTTTTATTTATAACATTCTTATATAAAGTTTTTCAAATTTTGGCATTTTTTAACTTTTCAAATACTTTTCATCAAGACAAATAAAAAGATCCAAATAAAAAGTTAACAAAAAATTTAACAAAAAATAATATAAATTTTCTTAAATTTCAATTAATATCGAGAGTTTTATTTGAAATTAATTTAGGACAAATGACTTTTGGTATTTTTCAATCTTTAATAAAATTAGTATCATTTTTCATCAAAAGTGCTGAACTAGATGAAGACCAAGCCCAGCTACATCCTAACGCCAACTAATGAAACAAACCAAAGTTAACAAGTCAAATATAAGGTGCGAGCAATTCTAATTCATATTCAGAGCTGAATGAAAGAAATTCTCAACAGGATGGTTGTTGGTGATTTGAACTAAATTTGATTTACCAAACTGCAAATGAAAAAGGCCAATACATATACATATACCAACATGGTTTGGGCAGAGAGAGTCATTATGCCGGAATTGCAGGACATTTCAAAGTCATTGAAGTCGGATGACACGCACACACACACACACACACATGGTTTGGGCAGAGAGTCATTACACCGGAATTTCATGACATTTTCAAAGTCGTTGAAGTCGGATGAATCACACAATCACACACACACACAAAGAGAGAGAGAGAGAGAGGTGATGGAAAAACTAGATTCAGGTATGACAGTAATGGTTCTAGGACAAGGGCTCAACTCCACTTAATACAAGAGTGGGAAAAGTAGTACGGGCACCCATCCTCTCGACAAGTGATATTGCGTACCAACCGTGTATAATACCCAAGAATCCAACCTAGGTCATGCGAGAATAATTACCTTGCTCACTCAACGAACACGAGGTTATCACTCGCAATGTATGCTTGGCGTAGAACTAACAGCCCTACTGGAGTCAGCATGTAACATTAGGCAACGATTGTGATTAACTTTAACCGTAAAACACCCAGAAATTAGCACAACAGAACAATAATCACATCCAAATATCTCAGCCATGAAAAACTGAGTTAAATCAAATACACTCTCAAAATCATGTGTAACAGAATACACTCTCAAAATCATAGATTCGCATGTTTTTCAATTTCAAACAAATCGGGGAGACCGCATCTCAATGCCCAACGAAAATTTGATGTCGTTTCAGATGCATTGGGGCAAGCTCATTTTTTCACTCCAATCTTATGGAATGAAAACAATGACCAACTTCTATATTCAAAATTTAGAAATAACGATCATAAAGCTAATTGAAGAAACCTCTGTAGAATAACTGGCAAACGTTATGTATGATATCACGACTACAATAATGCAAGCGGTGTCGTCAACTAGTAGACATAACATAAGTTCTTCTATTGGACTTGCCAATAAAAAGTTCTGAATGGACAAGATGACACGACTCACTGTTATTGGCAATGCGTATATTCTCAACAAACAGTCTAGTAGATTAGCACAACATAGCACTAGTAAAAAATCGGAGACTCGCTTCACATCTCATCCCAGTGAGAATCAGACCAGCCATGTATGGCCCAAAGACCCATGTACAAAACAATTTGAATGCCTCCTATACGAAGGGGAGGGACACTACCAGTACATCTGGTTGACCGAGTGGAAGCACGTCATCAGTAATGTAGGCAAATGTCCTACTATGGCAGGGTAGACTCTCAGACGGGACACGCCACCACAACAATTACGTTCAAGTTTTCAACCAGTGCCTCTCATGGCCTCCTTTCTGGTGGCCACATTCCTTCCCTTTTTTAAATCACAACAGGCTTCCTCATTTGTGATTGTTCTATCATTTCAAAGTTCACTCAGTCTGCGCTTTTCATGAGCGTCTCTCCTTCCCACCTCCTGCTGCATCATTCTTATCTTTATCCTCAAACAACCAAGGGTCCACCCTTTCTCCACCGCGGGATCTAGTTTGATCACGTGAATAAACAGAATCGTGATCCTAGCTATTAAGGGTAGTTAACTTCCCCGTTTTTTGTGTTCTTGTTCTTTCGTAAATCGCATCTTTTTAAGCCAAAAATCATTCGCACGAGTCTACGGAGAGAAATCGGTCTAAAGAGTTCATGCTCAGCTGTGATGTGCTTCGTCCAGATAATGCAATGTGAATGAAAAGGTTCAAACAATTGCATCACAATGATTATTGACCTGACAAATAAGAATATTATGCATGACGAAATCAGATAGATGTCCTAACAATGTAAGCATACTGGATGCCACGGGACGCAGCCAACTTCTTTCCAAGTTGTATCCATGGAAAGAAGTAAATCCAAAAAGTTGCAACTACAAGCCTCCATCATATTGAAAAGTTGGAGTTGGAAACAAACATGAAACCACAATCACGATTGAAAGACATTAACAAAAGCACAATCCTTCGCGAGGTTAAATAACAATACTAGAGACTACTGAAATTGTATTCAAAGAAATTCAAAACAAATGAAAAGCTAGCGCGCGGTATAACTCGATTAACCGACACTCCATAGTTAACATCCCAATCGTTCAAGCTTGTCCTAACAAAAGCATCAACTCAGACAGTTGCGTACTCTCGAAACTCCAAGGCTGATGATCAATCTCTCGTTGTAATTAAACTCCCAGACTCGAGTCGGTCCTACATAAAGGCGTCGTTCCAAAATTTAGCGTGAATTCGTCATTCCAGAATATACTAGTTTTTATAGAACCTGATGGAAAATGGTAGGGGCAAAAAGAGTATCTGTCACCTGTAAAACCGCATAATTTCAACGTTTTCCACGATGCCCGCCACCTGTCCTCACACCAGGGTGGCGAGCAAACTGCAGCCTTAAGTTGACCGAGTCCCGGTCATGCTCGTCGAAGCTATAACCTGCAAAACGGAGTTTTACTACTTTACGCCACACAACTGTCCGCTTTCTTATCCGCGAATTAGAAGTCAGCCAAGACGTCCAATTATCCTTTGAACTCGCGAAATTAACTCGCTTGAAACATTTCTAAGCAAAGTTGTCAAATTGTGAATCGAATCAAGAATCGGAATGGCCTTTTCTGAATTGTGAATCGAATTGAATCATGAATCGCTCCGATTCGGTCATGATTTCTAGAATATGTCAAGCTTGTATTTATGCATTTGAGTGAAAAAAAATATTATAAAAATAATTATTTTATACCTAAATCAATAAGAAGCTTGTCCGAAGTAATGAATTGAGCATCGTGTGGTTAAATAGGGAAGACCATTGCAAAAGATGTGAATTGTATGAATGTGATTTTAGTCATTTTTTAAGCAAAGATTCAACTAACCTTTTAAGATTTTTAGATTACTTTTTCATCTTTTGTCTCGGTCTCCCTCTATTGTATAAATTATTTTGTTATAATTATTGATCCATACGCGTGCAAACTTATAAAAACAAGAATCTAAAATACATCATACAAGAAAATAAATTTTT
>NMUG010011683.1:0-10565 GCA_002855965.1 Monotropa hypopitys
CCGCACATGAAGAAGCTTGCTCAGCAAAGAAGTAGATTAAAGCCGTTCAGACTAAATCTGCTTTTGAAATCAATAAATATACATCACTCCTTGATGAAGAAAAGAAGCGGACCTTCGAATTAAACCTCAAGTTGGAGTTTTCTTTGGCCAAAGTTGAGCAATAGAGGAAGGATACTAAAGCTGCAAGTGTATCTACTGTTGTCACGGTGGATGTAGCTCAAGAATCTGGTTTTGAAACCTGCAAGGTAGTATTTATTCGCCAGATTTCTGCCTTCACCAACAATTTTTTTAGAGAAGGTTGGATAGAGGCTTTAAGATGCTTGATCACTCCACAAGGTTCTACTTTGTTCCAGGACATCCCTTATCCTGTTCCTGGGTTTGCTCCAATACCACCACCTTCCGATTTTGATGCCTCTTCATCTGTCGTGACGCCCACTGAGCACCCTTCTACTGAACCAATAGATTCAACTGCTGAGGAACTCTCTACTCCATCTAAAGCTCCAATTGATGCTTCTTCTGATTCCCTAGTTAATGCTTCTATTTTTTGATGATGTCCCAGTTGTTTAGGGCTTATTTTTTCTTGTCTTTTGTCTTTTCTTCTATCTTTTCCGTTGTATGTTTATCAGAACTTTTAATGAAATTTTGTTTCTTAATTGCACTTTTCTGAATTTCACACTTGCATTTCTCATGCTAAAGAAATTTTAAAAAATTAACTTTTGAAACTAACTTACAATGATAGATTTAAGTTTATAGAAGAACAAACTTATTCCTCATTTTATTGTCAAGTACATTGAAGGAAAAGATCATACCTCATTCAATCTTGAGAATGTCTCTGGAATCCTTCAGTTTCATCATTTTAACTTGCAACTTTACTTTCTTTTACTTTCTTTCTTGCTGTTGAATGTTTGCCTTTTGCAACTTTCATCTTTTTCTGTCTCTTTATTTTTGTTATGAGCTAATGCTCCAAAAAGTAAATCTGTCATACACCTAGGTTTCTCACCTTAAGGTTTTTGATCAGAAAATAGGCCCATATCTTTCTGTTTCAAACAAGTGCTGGACTTCTCATCCGTATGCAACTTACTCGGAATGACATATTTGTCATCAACATAGGTTCTTCACCTTAAGTTTCTGATCAAAAGAGTAGTCCCAGTTCTTTCTGTTTCGACAAGTGTTGGACTTCTCATCCATATGTAGGTGACTCGGAAAGAAAATCCATCATCAACTTAGGCTTCTCACCTTAAGTTTTTTATAAGAAAAATAGTCCCAATCTTTTTGTTTTGAACACTTGCTGTAGATTTCTCATCCTTTACATGTATTCGGGAAGACAAATCTGTCATTTACCAGAGTTTCTCACCCTAATGTTTATGATCAGAAGAGTATCCCCAAACCTTCTCTCTTCTTTCTCTCTTCTATTTTCTCAAACAGCCACATTATCATCATTCTATCATCATTGCTCCTTGCATGGAAGGAAAGTGTAGACTTTAATTTCATGCAATCAATCTGATTCATTCAATGGAGAAAATTTCTTCATTAATTTCTGATAATTCATAGAATCACTGGAAATACTTGCATAGATTAAAAGTGTTCTATATGTGCGACAAAGTCTTGCCTTCCAAGTCTACCAATATATAATCTCATTGATCAACTTTGCCGAGCACTTTGTATGGTCCTTTCCAGTTTGGGCCAAGTTTTTATTTTGTTGGATCTTTGGTATTTCCAAGCACTTTTTTCAATACCAAATCTCCAATTTTGAAGTCGTTGGTTTGCACCCTCTTATTGTAATACCTGGAGAGTTAAGCCTGATACATTGCCAATTTTACGAATGTGCTTTCACGTCTTTCTTCAGCCAAATCCATTTGTATTTCCAATGTCGTATCATTGCCTTTTTTCTCCACAATTTCTGTTTGGATCGTCGAAATTCCCACTTCAAGAGGTATTACTTCCTCCATCCCATAGGCCATGGAGAATGGGGTTTCACCAGTAGACCTCCTTAGTGTTGTGCGATAAGAACATAAGACTAATGGCAATTCATCTACCCACCTTCCTTTAGCTTTTTTCAATCTCTTACTGATTCCATCTAGAATTGTCTTGTTTGGTGCTTCAACTTTCCATTACTCTGTGGATGCCCAACTTATGCATAGAATTTGCTAATCTTGTAACCCGCATAGAACGCCTTGAATTTGTCTTAAAACTGGGTTCCATTACCAGTCACTAATGCATAGGGAATGCCAAATCTAGTAATAATGTTCTTCTAAACAAATTGTTCCATATTCTGCTCTACGATCTTTGCCAAAGGTTTATCTTCTATCCACTTTGTAAAGTAATCTATTCCAACCAGCAAATACTTCTTCATATGCTTTGATGTTGGCATAGGTCCCACAATATCCAGTCCCCATTGAGAAAATGGCCATAGACTAGTTAATGGGGCCAAGTCAACAACAGGCACATGAATAATTGGGGAGAATCTTTGTCACAATTCCTGACATATACCTTGGCGACTTCTTGTATGTAAGACCACCAATACCCTTGAGAGATTGCCTTGTATGTGAGTGAGCGGTCACCAATATGGATGTTGCACACTCCTTCATGGATCTCATAGAGAAACTTTTAAACCAAAGTTGGATAAATACACCTGAGATATAGTCCAGTGAAAGACTTGCGGTACAATTCTTGGCTTGGAGAGAGCTAGAATCTGGTTGCTTTGAGTCTCAACTTGTGGGCTTACTTTTTGTCTTCTGGTAATGTCTCGTGCTTGATGAAGGTGATAAAAGGATCCATCCATCTTGCTCCGAGATTCAAATCCATGATTTTCTTTGAAGATTGCTTTTCTATGCTCGGCTGCATAAGGGATTCTATGCTGACTGTTAGGCGGAGCTCCATGGACACTAAGGATGCTAGACAGGCTAAGGTGTCATCATGGCTGTTCTGCTTGGACGTAATCAGTACAATATTTGTTTTATCAAAATGACCTAAGACTTCTTTAACTTTCTCAGCATAAGAAGCCATTCGGTTATCTCGGGCAACATATTCTCCAGATAATTGGTTCACAACCAATTGACTATCACAATGGACAAGCAAATTACAAGCTCCACACTACTGCGCACTACTAAGTCCTACAAGCAAAGCTTCATACTCGGCAACATTATCTGTAGCATTAAAATCCAAATGGATTGATTGTTCTAATGCCAAACCATCTAGTGAAAACAAAACAATTCCTACTCCTGATACTTTATTACAACAAGATTCATCTACAAAAAGTTTCCATTGATGGAAAATGTCTTTTTCTTGTTGGTTCTAGTTCTACTTAGGCTATTAGTTGCTTTGTTGCTTCTTTTGCTTGCTCTGGTATTGATCTTGGTGGAATAGGATCTCCTTCTTATAGTTGTTGGTCAAAATGTCTATCTGGAGTGAATTCGGCTACAAAATCTGCTACGACTTGGCCTTTGATAGCTATGCACGAGATGAAATGAATATTAAATTCACTGAGCTCAATAGACTAGACTGCCACTCTTCCCAAAAATTCTACTTTTTAATACAATTTTTAAGGGATAAGTTGTTGGGACCTCAATCATATGAGCTAGGAAATAGTACTTTAACTTTCTTGAAGCTACCACCAGAGCCAAGATTAGCTCCCCAAATGGTAGGTATCGGGTTTCTGCATCTAGAAGAGTTTTGTTGATGCAGTATACTGCTTTCTACTCGGCTTCCTCTTCCTTGATCAAGACAGCACTAACAGCATGCTCCGATACATCAAGATAAATCTTGAGTATATCCTCTAGCTCTGGTGTGACAATCAATAGAGGACTGGCTAAATATTTCTCCAGCTCTTAGAATGCCTTCTCACATTCTTCTATCCAGATATAGGTTGCTTGCTTTATATGATCCATCAAAAGTTTGACCAAATCTTTTTCATCTTTTTCTTGCAACTCTTCTCCTATTAGAAAATAGTGTTCCTCATCAGTTGGCCAAGAAAGAACTTTCTTCAGCTTTTCCACCACTTTATCTTCTGAATTCTTCCCAACATCCTCCAGAATTGGTTGATCAGGCACTTCAATAGACTTGACATGTTCCACACGTTGCTTTGTTTTTAAAAAAGCCACAGAGCAACTCTTGACCGTTGGTTGATTTCCTTTTATGCACTCAATTCCCTTAAGACCAAGGAATTTAAGCACCTGATGATAAGTAGATGGGATTTCTCTTATCATATGCATCCATGTTAGGACAACAATTGTATTGTATGCTGAAAGGACATCTACAACAAAAAATCTAATATTCAATGTTACCCTCCTAACGCGGACTGGTAGAACCACCAATCCAAGAGGCCATACTTGTTCTACACTGAATCCGATCAAAGTAATCTTTGCTTCTTGTAAATTTTCTTCTGTCAATCCCATCTTCTTAAAGGCAACATAATAAAAAATTTCAGTTGAACTGTTCTGATCAGACAAAATCTGCTTTGTATCAAATCTGGAAATTTCCAGAGTAATGATCAAAGTGTCGTTGTGCGGCACCTACACTCCAACAAGATCTTCTTCTGAAAATGAAATCTTCTCTGTTTCACCTTCCCTAGCACACTTTTTCCTAAGCTAAAGAACATGGTGTGAATGTCCTTCCCTCCTTCTCTGTGCGCGTGCATCGTATTTTGCATCTGGTTCTACCATGTCGTGAATGTCATGAATAGTTCCAATGGGTGCCAAATATCTTTCTTTTGTTGATCCCTCCCTTTGTGGCTCCTCTCGGTGGACTTCTTATGCTCCTGCAAGATACTATTTAAAGTGCCATGCTACCACCAAATCTTACAAGAACTTCTTGTAAATGTTGTAGTCTTCAATTATATGACTGAATTCCCTATGGAAACTGCAACGAAGGCCCATTGCTTCTAGCCCTACCTAGTTTCCTTCTTACTTCTTTGGCCATCTCCTGAATTGATCATCCTTCATTGTCCAGATCATCTGGAAGATTATAACGTTGAAAGATGTCCGGATAGCCTTGTAAGCCTAAGGTCCTGGTCTGGGTGTTTTCCGTATTGTGTACAATACTTCTTCTTTCTCGTCTTTCTTCTATGTGGGTGATGCTTGCTTCCTATTCTGATTTGGTTTTTTATGACTGATAGTGTTAGCTTTGTGGATTTTATGACTCGATTACTCTATCTACTGAGCAATCTCATCCTCCACCTTGGCATGTTGCTGAAAGTAAAGATGATACAGATGAAGTCAATTAGAATTTCTTTCCTTCTTTTCTTAATTCTCAACAATACAATTGGTTTGACTACTTATACTAACAACCAGAATAACCGACTTAACTAAAATAACCGACCTAACTAATACAAATGTACAAGCTCAACAACTAACTAACTACAACTGTCAATATTAATAGGCATAACAATTGATAGTTGTGAAAGGAAAAATATAAATGAATTCCCGGTAGACCCCAATGACTCTTCCGGGAGATCAAAATAAAAGACTATAGATAGAAATCCTTTTCCGGTAGACCAGAGTTGCTTTCCCAACAGAACAACATTCTATAATTCCATCTCTAAAGATCATAGTTTCTTTTTCGATAACACAAATCCTTCTTCCGGTAGATCAACTGCTTACAGTCTTTTGAGTTATTCCAGTTATTCCTTTTTCCGGTAAAGCAACTATTCTTTTTCGGTAATGTAGTACCAAAACTAAAGTCTTTTGTTCTGGAATGAAGTTGACCTACACTAGTTAGTGATGAACTAGTCTGGGTAAATTTTGGTTCCCAACCCTGTCCATTCAATCATGTTGACTTCTGCTTTCTCTTGATCTACCATGAGAATGTTGGGGAAGATTTTCTTGTCTTATTCTTCCACTGCACTGCCTCTGATCAGGGTTCTGGACTCTTTCCCTTCTTAGTTCTTGAATTTATTTTTTCCAGTCTTTCTATTACTTGATCTCTTCCTTTTACAATCCTTACCAAATCTATTTCCCTCCTGGTATGGGAATGAGATTTGGTTCGGTTTATGGTTTTTGACGACACTTGTCGCTCTAATCAAGAATATTGCCCAACTTTCTCAGAACCGAAATATTCTCTGAGACTCTAACTCTTTGACGTGGAACCAGTCCCTTGAAGAATCGTCCTTCGCTTCTTTACACTACTAGGAGTGGCGATTGCCAATCCTTTTCCCCTGATCTTAAAGGCAATTCTTCCCTTGGGTACTGTTATAAAATCTCGGCCTGACATTTTTGACTTGTAATAAATGGAAATATCAAGAAATCACAAAAGATTTCCCATAGACGGCGCCAATTGTGGGTGAAATTTTTCTGAATTACCCAGAAAATGTCAAAGTAGTCAATCCGGGAGTTGAATCTTTAATTTCCTTCAATCTTCAAAGTCTTGGCTATGCTGTAACCACAAAACACCTAAAGATCCCATGTCTTTCGACCTATAGGGCTCTCCGATGCTTAAGTTAGTATTTTTCTCAAATAAAACTCAATCTGAAATGCAAAAGAGTGAACTTTGAGAGAGAGATTCAGTATGAAATTTTTGCGTACGTCATTTGGTCTATTTTTCTGTCTTTTATACTCATTCTGTGCCTTTTCTGATTCTGAGACCCAACTTCCACTTTGAAATTTTGAAGGGTGGGGTCTGACTGGACCTTTCGTTTTCAGACGTTATGAGTGGGCACTTTAATGCATTTATAATACTTAATGTGTCTTTATTACTTCCATTAACTTGATTTCTGTCCTTACTTCTTCTCTATGTCTTATCTTTTTCTGCATAACATTCTTTCTGGAATATATTAAATGATTGAAATTTCTTATTCCAATCATTAAATAAGATCAGGACTTCTCATCCTAATCAAAATTTTTATGCGGGCCTTTTTCAATATGATTATCATACTTTTATTCAAAATATGGTGACTGGACCTAGGCTTTGAAAAACCAGACCCGTCACAACACGTCGGATGCTCTATCGGATCCATAGGGTCCTCCGGTGCCCTGACCCATCGGTCATATGGACCTTCAGTGAATACCCTTCAATAGGACGTCACACCCCTTCCAAAGGAGTCAACCTAGGGCTTGTCAGACAAACGACCACTGACCTCCAGCTACCACGCCGATCGGTAGAACATCAGCATTATCCTTATGGCAGGGACACGGCTACCGGCCGACCGACTCTTTAGTAGAGGGTCCACCCTCTGGCAATGCCCCAGCGTGGAGCGTCTAAAATGCCTACTCGTGGATCCCCCATCCGTACGACCAACCCGGTCCACCGACAGCACCGACCCATTTGGCCTGTCACGTGCACCATTCGGGCCCAGTGTCGCATAGGGGAGCCCATGACATGCTATTCATGCGCCAATCTTGATCCCCAAGCCAACATTTCCCTATAAATACCCCATAAGGGGCACTGTTCATGGGATTTGATCCCCGACAGCTACCGTCCGGCCTCACCTCGCTACTTTCTGTCTTTCCCACCAAAGAAGTAGACTAACTTAAGCATCGGAGGCCCCATTGGTCACAATCGACCGGTGGGCACTAACCTTTGGTTTACAAGAGCCAAGTAGGAGGACCTCGTTTTCTCTTTGCAGGGACCTACACAAGCCTCTGGATCACCAGTCGACGATTAGCGACCGAGGGACCAGCCGTCGGAAGGGTTCTAGCAGATTATTAGCTACTACAATTAGCGATTCTGCTGGGGAGCAAACCCCAACCTTGGTGGTAACCTAACATCTACTCCTCATTCTAGACTCCTCCAAGCCTCCCTCCATGGAAAACGTGAATACCACACCGTCGAACCAAGGCGCCACTCTCCCCCTCGTACCCCTCAGCCACAATAGCACGTCTCCTTAGGGCTCTTTGCCTCTCCCTCTGGACTGACGTCGTAGCTCAGTTCGGCCTACACAGTGGCCATGGACCGGATGCTCAGAGACAAGGAAACATAGGTTGCCTATCTGAAAGACCAAGTGGACAAAGTTGTCGTTGTCACAAACTCAGCCTCACGGTCTTAAGAGCGGAGGTCCGATTGACATCGTTCGAGGGTAGACCGAGAATGCAAGGGAAAGAAGGTGGTCGAGAGACAGGCCACCCGGACCGCCAGGACGGAGGAAGATGATGGGTGACACCTCAAACATCGTGGATCCCCCTCCAGTGGACAGTCCTTAGGGACATCATCTGTCCCACTATACATATATAGAAAGGGGGAATTCGTTGAGGTCCGCCTGCGTGACCTCCATGACCTACTTCCGGTGCCGAAGGAGACTGGCCACCCAAGGGAGAAGCCTCATCACCATCACAGGGAGGAGGAGAGGCACCGTCATCGCTCTCCGGCCATGGACGATGACGTAAGGGAGCATCAGTGCCACCGAAGAGACCACCATGCCGACCGTCCCGTTGGGCAGGCCTATCATGCTGTTGATGCTCGCCTAGAACAGCTCAGCCTCTCCCCTTTATACTGAACTATTGATTCGGCCACCCTTTCTTCCGGCTTTGGTCTGCTGAAGTTCACGAGGTATGATCTGAAGACTGACGCCTACACCCACCTCATCTACTTCCGTCAGATTATGGCGCTCTTCTCCTCGAGTGATGCCGTACTATGCAAGGTCTTTCCAATGAGCCTTGGCACCCAAGACACGCTCTGGTTCAACAAGCTCTCACCCCAGTCCATCCGGAGCTTCAGGGATCTGGAACAGGCCTTCCTAGCTCGCTTTGTCACCAGCAGCAAGGAAAAGAAAGAGGTTAATTCCCTAATCAGTCTCAGAAAGCATCCGAAGGATATACTCCGGCAATATGCCGACCGTTACTGGGAGCTCTACAATGACATCCAGGACTGTGACCAGGGGATCGCCACCTCCTCTTTCAAGCTAGGCTTAGAGTGTGAGAATCCCATGCTCCGAGAGCTTATGCTCTATTCTGCGGAGAACATGGATGACCTCATGCAAATGATAGATAAATTTTGCCAGCTGGAGGATCTCTTGGCCGAGCGCGCCTCCGTTCGTCCCCCTCAAGCCAAGCGTGCCTCTGTCCAGCACAACCGGAGGCAAGTCAATGTTGTAAAGATAGGAGAAAGAAGAGCGCCAAAACCATAAGACTATGTGGCAAAAACAACTATTTTCACGGAGACAATCTACATTGTCCTCCGGCAGATCAAGGACGAGCCCTTCTACAGGGAGCCAGACCACAAGATCGGGAGAAGGCATCCCAATGCAAAGGCCTTCTATTCTTACCATAGGGAGAAAGGCCACTACACAATAGCCTGACTCCCTTCAAAGCTTACCTGGAGCATCTGGTCCGACAGGGCCACCTTGACAAATGGATCGACCGATGCATGACTCCGGTGGCCAGACCCAATGCTGCTCAGGCCGATGAGAACGTCCCCATCATCCCCTGACCTGCTCCATACTCCTACAAGCTTCTTGCCAGAATAGCCGACTGGTTTTCCCAAATCTAATTTTTGTAACTCTTCTCCTTCGGCAATCAATGAATTGTATTTTTGCATATTTTTGTCTGCCTTGTGCCTTTCATTTCTATCTCAGGTATTCATGCTATGGCTCTGACATGCGCAAACTTCGGGCTTGATTATTTATAACCTACCGTCCATCCTATGGATCCAAATTATGATGTCCGTCCATCCCATGGCTCTGGCAGGCGCAGCTTCGGGCCTGATTATAATATGTCGTCCACCCCATGGCTCTGGATTATGATGTCCATCCATTTTTGAAGACCGACCGTCTGGCTTGGCCGGGTCACTACACTCAAGACCGACCTTCTGGCTTGGCCAGGTCGCTGCACTCAAGATCATGGCTCCGGTAGGCACAAGCTTCGGGCTTGGTTATAACCTACCGTCTACCCCATGGCTTTGGATTATGATGTCCATCCATCCCTATGGCTCTGGAAGGCGCATCTTTGGGCTTGATTATAACCTGCCGTCTATCCCATAGCTCTAGATTATGATGTCTGTCCATTCCGTGGCTCCGGTAGGCACGAGCTTTGGGCTTGGTTATAACCTGTCATCCATCTCATGGCCCTGGATTATGATGTCCGTCCATCTCGTGGCTCTGGAAAGCACAATTTCGGGCTTGATTATAATCTGTCGTCCACCCCATGACTATGGATTCTGATGTCTATCCATCTTTGAAGACCGACTGTCTGGCTTGGCCAGGTCGCTGCACTCAAGACCGACCGTCTGGCTTGGCCGGGTCGCTGCACTCAAGACCGGCCGTCTGGCTTGACCGGGTCGCTGTACTCAAGACCGTGGCTCCGGTAGGCACAAGCTTCGGACTTGGTTATAACCTGTCGGTCACCCTATAGATCTGGAATATGGCCCATCTCTCTCAAGACTATTGGCCCTAGATATTTTGATAATGTTATTAATTATTATTAATCATTTAAAAAATTAATTGAAATTGAATATATATATATATTGATTGAATTTCTAGAATCAATTAGAATTTCATAGAATTTCATACTTCAAAATTCATAGTTTTGAAAATCTATGTCAATAAAATTCCGTTCATTAATATATTCATTATTATATCATTTAATCAAAATCATAGAATTTATTGAGTTAGAATAAATTTAATTATGATAGAATTATAA
>NMUG010011684.1:0-10565 GCA_002855965.1 Monotropa hypopitys
CCCGTCCCGGAAAATGACTCCTCCCAAAGAGCGGAGATGAGGGAAGGACATGAAAATTTCCCGGCGCGACACAATGCAAGGATACAATTACCGAAAACAACTTGTACGAAGTAGATGATTCCCCATACGTAAGACGAACAACACATCGCCACTTCAACAAGCACCAGTTGCAAAGAAAATGGCACAAGCCAGTCGCGACGTCAGAAGTTTGAAACAAGAATCAAGATGATTTTCCGATCAACGCACAACTTCCGCAATTGCCACCAAGCGCCAAGAAGAAACATGAGAAGTCAAATTGCACACCACCGAAGAACAACGAATCCTTGTAATGACAAGGATAGGACACAAGTGTACGCGATAATATTTCCAATAAGGATGGTAGAGACCATCGATCAAGCACACAGATCCAAGAGAGTCGATGAGTGAACAAGCCACCAAGGGACGGCATCCACTCACCGATCCCATAATGGTTAAACAAGGAGGAATTGAATATGCTAAGAAAGAGAGAGGCCCAGCCAACCACATTCCTCAACCAAGACGAAGCGAAAGAATTACCCAAGCCACGATTTCACTGCCTATAACCTCACACCAGGATGAAAAAAAACTCTAACTCTCGTCTTCCAATCCCAAACAAACGCATGATATCTCAATCCATCAACTAAGTTACTCTATCTCTTTCAAAATAATAACTTCAAGTCAAATCCACATCCCAAACTCTAAATCACCGAGCAAGGTCACTGCACTTTTATCTCTCAATCCAAAACCATTTTCTTTCTATATCACTCCCCAACAAGGCAAGAAACCCAAGTACCACTTCTAAGGAGAACCGCAAGATAGTCACACATGCACTATCACTTCAAGGCATCAAGGGAGAACTAAAATCCTCAAACCGCTTTTCCAACTCACAACACAACTACAACACCTCATCGAGCAACACCAAGGCATCCTAAAACAAGTCTAACACTCAAATCACCTAACACGCGCAATTGACCAACCAGGACAAAACCAGCACAAGACCATCTCTCAAGTCGTTGAACTAGTCCAATGACCACATAACTGGATAACCAACTAACCAAATCACTGTGTACCAACACAAATCCAACCCTTTCCGAGTGACCTCAAGTCACAACTCAGTACTACCACACGAATACGATACCACACTCAAATTCCTTCATCCTTCTCTCTCAACCAAAAAATAAATACAACCGCAAAGTATTAAGTCCAACCCAAATCCTCAAGTAACTATAAACCACAAGTAAAGATCAACTCTCGCATCAAGTAAGGGTAGGAAACTACCACCACTAACATCGACCACTTGGCACTAGTCCGCAAGGAGAACCTACTAACCCAAGGAGACTTCGCATCCCAAGTAAACCACACACATCCTTTGGCACCACAAGGCCTTACCACACCGAGACATCCCAAAGAGGTCACAACCACTAGACCACAAAGCGCTAACACACCAAGAAGCAATCACCAATCACAGTCCCACAAGCAAGGTTATTCTAAGGTTCCACAACTCACACAAGGAACTATACAAACTAGGGAGACTCAATCAATCCCAAGGTAAACAACCATCAACCGCAAGGCTACCAAGCGCGAAGCCTACCACACAAGAGAATGGGAGTTGAAACTCAACTGCGAAGAGGCAATCAACCTCAAAGGTGCAAACGACAAACTCCCACAAGGAATGTTACGAAAGGAACTAGAATTTAAGGCTCAATCGCAAGAGCACTACAATTTCCTAGTCACAGGAGTGACTATCAACCCATCAATGTCAAGAATAATGACATTCTTCTACAAAGAATATCGCATAAGGAGTTCATCAATGACCACAAGAAAGAGAACTCAAGAAATGATTATCCAATCGTACACAGATTCATCATCCCTACTAGGAGGGCAAGCAAGAATCAATCAGCTGACTGCCGCAAAGTTCCACCATTTGCAACTAAGAAGTAGGCTCAAAAGCCATGACGATGACAACACAACTCCGCTTCCTACGAAGGAATAGGCTCGACAAGCCACAACTGCAACTACCAACGATCGATATCGAGGAACAAGAGGCTAAATCACCACTAGAATCAACAAAGAAACTCATTTACACTCTAAGAACCAGGAACTCGAAATAGTTCACCACGATAGAATAGGTGACACCACTATCAACAAAAGGATACAACAGGAACACACAAGCCCAATATCGATAAAATCCTCCAACAAGTGCCAAGCAAAGCCCGAAATTCACCCCAACATCAACTGAAATGAGTTCAAATTTCCAAAAGAATGACAACAAGACTAACTCGAAGGAGTAGACATCACAAATTTCCAAACTATTTTGTTATTTTGAGTTATAAAAACTTTGTCGTTTTATGAAATCCATGCAATGCACACACATTCAATGCCTAGATACACATGCCATGCACCCTAAATGTAATCCTTCAGAGCTACACAAAAGAAACGGTACGCTTATTGAGACTAAAAGTCTCACCCAAAGTCCTAGGTAAATCGGAACGATCGCTCTGATACTAACTGTAACACTCCAAAAATTCGAAGTATATTTTTTGAGAGATGTTAAATGGGTAAAGAGTATACAAATAAAAGGGTAAGTACTAATCGACTACGCTACACTACCCACCACAACAATTATTATATCGCATGCTTGCATTACTCTGATACAAATAAAAGAAGCAAATAGGGTTTTATAACACAACCCTCTACAACAATGCCCCAACTAAAAGAAAAGGGCCAAAATAGGATTTTATAAATTAATCCTGTACAAGGTGGCCAGCAGAAAAGTAAAGAACTAAAAACTGAAAAGAAAGGCAACCTACGGCCTACGATCCACTATCTGGTCAAGCCTCAAGTCCTGTAAAGGATCCCGTCGCTACTCCAAGCTAAGGAGCAAGTCTTACAAAAGTAGAGGGCCAGGCACCACCGCCTGGTAGAGAAAATCTATCTCCTAACGTCAATAATATTGGATGCGAGTGTGTGACAATGCAAGGAATGTAAATGATGCAATGCAATGGATCTCATTATGTTTAAAAACATTTCCTTTTCTTTCAAAGTTCCACATTTGACTCATCATAGAGAAACGTAGTAAAACACTTATGTTCGACCAAGACTCGAGACAAGAGAGCGAGTATAACCAACATTTTCCAAATGTTTGCCTAGACAAGGCCAAAGGGAGAATTGTGTCCAAGTACCATGTTCGACATAGTTTAAATGAATCATTTCCGTTACTTTCAAAACATTGGTTTCTAGTATACCAATTTCCAACAATTTCCAAGGAGATTGATTTATAACACACGAATTCCTTAAACTATCAAAGTGACTCATTTTCGTTATTCCAAACGTATTCCAAGTGTTCCAATTTCCATTCCGCGCCTTTTATATAATAAGGGCAATATAAATCAATAAGTAGAGTTTCGGAAAATCCGAGATAGTTGGGGATCCACTAACTAACCGATGTTTCCAAGAATTTTCCCAATTCGTTGGGAGGGTCCTGCAAACCCCCATTGTGCAATGTCGTGGGTGCCAAACAAGCCACCCAAGGTAACAAAATCTGGCTACCCGTATAATTTAGCCAACTCAAGATCCCAAATTTGATCATTTATCAAGTGAAGGCCGAAGGCCAATTTCCAACAACGTAAATATTTTCCCGCATTCTTCCAAAACATTTCCTTCCTTTCCAAAATGTTCAATTCGTTCGTAAAACAATCATTTCATTCGATTTATAATAAAAATGTGTCAAGACATCGTTTTAAATTAACAACCACGCAAGAGTGTACAAACAAACCAATCTCCCCAATTCGATTTCATAAAAACAACGATGACACTTTTTTTATAAAAATTGGGGCTTTTCACAATCGAGTTAGAAATCGAACGACCAACAACCTAAGGATTTCGTAAAGACCCTAGATGACGCAGAACATAGCGGAATGGGAAACGGATAAGTGAAGGCCGGTTCAGGTAAACTGAATCCGAGGTGAAGGATGGACGGATTTTGAATGAAATCCGGTAGAAGCGGATAGATTATCACCGTAATCTATAAGGGAATGATCGAATTAACACCATAATCTGATAGAAGAGCTAGGAATCCACCTAACTTGCACAGGAATCCACCTGAGATGAGAGAGAGATGAGCTCACTTTCAGAAAATGGGGTTTCAAATTATCAAAAGCTTTTATGTATCTGTACATCGCTTGGCTTATATAGCCACTGAGGAAAACAAAGAAAAGAAAACCCTAAAATGGGTGGCGACTAATACAAACAAAAAGGGAAAAGTTAAAATGATTTCAAATGTACAATTCTCTAACAGAATCTGAAAAGTAATAACAGAATGTCAGAGGATATCGGGTGGTCCCCATGTGGTTTCATTGCAGTGGCTCTGTGGGAAAGCGACCGAGCTGAGGTGTGGCTATTGAGGTCGTGCTGATGTGGACTGGGGAACTGAGCTGGCATGGGTTGAGTGAGAAGAGCTGGGTTGGGAACCCTGTGGGCAGTGTGGCGATTGTGGGAGTGCAGCATCCGGTAGCTCGGTGTCTATAATGGGCAGTGCGGCTGGCTGGAATGTAGGGGTGCTGAGCTCGGCTGAGGTTGAGGTCTGCTCGGTGTCATATATAGGCCTTTGTCCTACATCAGGCTCCCCCACTAAAGATGAACTCGTCCTCGAGTTTTTTAAGTGCTCGAGAGGGTGATAATCAATCAGATCTCCGATGTTGAAGGTGTTGGAAATGTGCAAATCACCAAGAAGATCCACCTTGTATGCATTGTCATTGATCCGGTTGAGGACTTTGCAAGGACCCACTCTCCTCATCTGCAGCTTGTCATATGTTCCTACTGGGAACCTGTCTTTGCATAGATGGACCGTAACCAAATCTCCTTATCTGAATGTCTTCCTCCTCCTGCGCTTGTCTGTCTGAGACTTGTACTTGGCATTGGACTCTTCAAGTCTGGCCCTGGTGTCAATGAGTGTGCAGACAACATCTGTCGCTCGGTGCTCGGTAGATCGGCTGGTTCCTGGGTGAGAAGGTAGGGGAACAAGATCCAAGGTGTGGGTTGGAACATGGCGATATACCACCTGGAAAGGAGTGTGGCCCATGGATCTGTTGACGGTGTTGTTGAATGCGAATTCAGCTTGGGGCAACTGGAGGTCCCACTGCCTGGGCTTGTCTCTAGTTAGGCAACGTAACGTATTGCCGAGTGTGCAGTTGACGACTTCCATTTGGCCATTTGTCTGCGGGTGACACGTGCTGCTGAACTAAAGGCTACTTTCAAACATGGCCCACAATGTCCTCCAAAAGTGGCTGAGGAACTTACTGTCTCTGTCTGAGGTGATGGTTTTGGGCAATCTCTCTGAAGAAGAGATTGGCAATGTTGGAGGCATCATGAGTCTTTATGCAGGCCACAAAGTGCGCCATCTTTGAGAATCTATCAACCAAAACTATGATTGAATCTGTAGCTCTTTGTGTTCTGGGCAATCCAAGTACAAAATCCATGGACAAGTCTTCCCATGGTGCCTCGGGAACAAGTAATGGTGTGTAGAGTCTGGTGTTCTAGGTCTGGCCCTTAACTGTTTGGCAGATGTAACACCTCTGAATAAATCGACCAACATCTCGCTTGAGCTGGGGCCAATAATACCTATCCTCCAACTGTTGGATAGTCTTATCATGCCACATGTGTCCTCCAAGTCCTCCACAGTGAACCTCTTTGATTAGCAACTCCCATAATGACGATTTGGGTAGTTGATTTTCTTTGAATATATACCCCTCATGGATAAGAAATCCATTCAATCCTGTCTTGCTGAGTTGGCATTGGGACCATAAATCCTGAAAATTTTCGTCTGTCTCATACAACTCCTTGAGGAAGTAAAATCCCATTAGTTCCATGCGGGCAATAGCAAGAAGGGATGCTCTGTGGCTCAGGGCATTAGCATCTCGGTTAGAGGTTCCCGTGGTGTGTTTCAAAACAAATTTGAAAGCTTGAACACGGGCAATCCATCTGGCATGCTTTCGGTTAATGGTAGCTGAACTGTTTAGGAACTCCAAGGCCTTGTTGTCGATGTGTAGCACGAACTCTTGATGAATTAGATAGTGCTCCCAAATTCTCAAAGCTTGGATAACTGTGTAGAGCTCCAACTCATAAGCAGTCCAGTTCTTCCTTACTTCGCTCAGCTTTTCACTATAGTAAGCCACTGGGCGGCCTTCATGGTTTAAGACACCTCCAATGCCAACGTAGCTGGCATCCGTGTGGACTCTAAATAGCCTGCTAAAATCAGGAAGGGCTAAAATTGGGGCTGAGGAAAGCTTTTTCTTGAGCTCGGCAAAGCTCTGCTCGGCATCAACGGTCCACTCAAACTGTTTCTTTTAAAGGCACTCTGTCATTGGTGCCGCAATAGTACTGAAATTCTTTATGAACCTTCTATAGAAGGTAGCCAACCCATGGAAACTCCTCACATCATGTGCGGATGTGGGTGTTGGCCATTCTTGAATAGCCCTGACTTTCTCTTGATCAACTGCCAGCCCATCCGCGCTGACCACAAAGCCCAAAAACACTAGGCTATTGGTCAAGAAACTGCATTTCTTCAAGTTGACATAAAGGTAGTTGTCTCTTAGCAGTATCAAGACCTCTCTCAGGTGTTGGTGATGCATTTGTCGGCTACGGCTATAGATTAAAATATCATCGAAATAAACAATGACACAAGATCCAATAAGAGGTCGGAGTAACTGGGTCATAAGCCGCATAAATGTACTTGCGGCATTGGACAGCCCAAATGGCATCACAAGCCACTCGTACATGCCATCCTTGGTCTTGAAGACTGTCTTCTACTCATCTCCTGGGCGGATTCTGATCTGATGATAGCCATTCTTCAGATCCAGCTTAAAAAAGACTGTAGCTCCTACCGGTTGATCCAACATGTCCTCAAGTCGGGGAATGGGGAAACAATACTTGAGGGTAATCTTGTTGATAGCTCGATTGTCAACACACATTCTCCAACTCTCATCCTTCTTTGGCGTTAGCAGTGCGGGTACTGCACATGGGCTCAAACTTTCTTGGAGAAACTCCTTTCTGATCAGGTCACTGATCTGGGTCTGCAGCTCGGCATGCTCTGCTGGGCTCATCAGGTAGTATGGCAAGTTGGAGAGACGAGATCCTGGGATCAAGTCTATCTAGTGCTGAATGTCCCATGCTGGAGGTAATCCATCTGGCAGCTCGGGTGAGAGGACTGAACTGAACTCTTCAACAAGGGGCGTTAGGTCGGCAGGTACGCTGGTCGGCTGTGAGCTTTCTCCCTTTACTACCACTACGTGCACTTCATGCTCCTCCAGTTCATCTTTTCCCAACTCTGGCACTACTAGCAAAGTCTTGCTTACAGTGCGGGCCTCCTTAGGCTTCTATCCTCCCATGGGAACCAAAGTGATCTTGGTTCCGTGATGCACGAACGAATAAGTGTTAAGACGACCATTGTGGGTAGATCCAACATCATATTGCCAAGGCCTGCCTAGAAACAAATGGCAAGCTGACATGTCAACCACGTCACATATCACCTCATCTTTTTACTTCTGGCCAATGGAAAGTTGTACTGTGTAGCATTCACTGACCTTGACTTCTCCACCGTCATCAATCCAACCGATCTTGTATGGATTAGGGTGAGCTTATGTTTTCAGTTGAAGCTTATCCACCATAGTTCGAGAAACAATGTTGTCGGTGCTTCCTTTATCAATAATCAGCTCGCACACTCTCTGTCCCACTGCGCAGCGAGTGCGAAAGATGTTGTGCCTTTAAGTCTCAGCTTCTATCCTTGGAGAATACAGCAATCTATGAACAACTAAAATTACTCCCTCATTAGCTTCCACCATTTCCACTTCATCAAACTCCTGGACCCGATCTTCTAATAGCTCTTCTTCTTCATCTCCTTGCAAGGCAAGGTTCGCAACACGTCTGTTTGGGTAGTTGTTAGAGCGATGACCTGGCTCTCCACACCTGTAACACTTGATAGGTTGGGAAGATGGTGTGTAAGGTCTTGGTGAGGTCTTCTGGGGTGTAGCTACCTATTTACTGCCTTGCCGCGCTGGTTGTGCAGCACTTGAACTTCCTGCGGTTGTTCCTCCACTTGCCGCACTTGCACTCGTTTGACCAGGTAGCTCTCTTTTGCCACTTGACACCTGTCCTCCTGTCGCGGTCCTGTTGAATCTCTGAGCTCCCGCGCTGACCCTATCCAGCTGGGCTTCGACCTGTAGAGCTAACTCCACAGCCTCATTGAGGGTAAAGGCAGGGTGTAACACCACTCGATCTTGAATAGGCAGACGTAGGCCATTGTTGAACCTAGCCACCTGCTAGTTGTCATTTTCTACCAGGTCATTTCGAGAAGATAACCTATAGAACTCTTCCATGTAAGCTCTGACAGTTCTGAGTCTTTACTTGCAGTTCTGATATTGTTGGAACAATATTTGCTCATAGTTAGCAGGCAAGAACCGTTGCCTCAACAGCTTCTTGATCCTCAACCATGAATGTATCTGAGATTTGTTCTGCCATGCTCAGGACATCTATAACTGGTCCCACCAGGATGAGGTGACACTCTTGAGACGGTAGGCCACAAACTTGACCTTCTTTTCTTCTTCGATACCCATGTAATTGAAGAAACGTTCAACCTCTATCAACCAGTCAAAAAATTCTTCCACATCCAAGTAGCCGTCAAAGGAAGGTAACTCCACCTTCATCCGGTAGTCTCTGTTCTCCATAGGTCTTGCTTGGTCACCAAAGTTAAGTATTCTATCATCGGCATCACTGTCTGAGTCCGACTGGACTGCAGGCATGGGGTGTTGCTGAGAAACTCGTTTGGGAACTCTGGCTTGTGCACCATTCGGGTCCACAAGTTCAGGGAAAACCTGAGCCTGCTCTTGTCGGACCTGAACACGAGCAAACTCACCGGTGAGACTTTCAACAAGTTCGCATAGCTCACGCATCTCTTGTCGAACAACTCGCAAGTCTCCAACTATGGCTGATCGGTCTTCCGGAACATCGTCTATTGGAAGTAGGCTTTGATACCAACTGACACAGAATGCAACAGAATGGGAAATGGATCAGTGAAGGACGGTTCAGGTAAACTGAATCCGATTTGTAAGGGAATGATCAGATTAACACCATAATCTGGTAGAAGAGCTAGGAATCCACCTAACCTGCACAGGAATCCACCTGAGACGAGAGAGAGAGACAAGCACATTTTCGGAAAATGGGGTTTCAGATTATCAAAAGCTTTTATGTATCTGTACATCGCTTGGCTTATATAGCCACTGAGGAAAACAAAGAAAAGAAAACCCTAAAATGGGTGGCAGCTAATACAAACAAAAAGGAAAAAAATAAAATGATTTCAAATGTACAATTCTCTAACAGAATTTGAAAAGTAATAATAGAATGTTAGAGGATGTCAGATGGTCCCCGTGTGGTTTCATTCCAGTGGCTCTATGGGAAAGCGGCTGAGATGAGGTGCGGTTGTTGAGGCCGTGCTAATGTGGACTGGGGCACTGAGCTGGCATATGTTGAGTGAGAAGAGATGGGCTGGGGCTCCTATGGGCAATACGGCGATTGTGGGAGTGCAGCATCCGGTAGCTCGACGTCTGTAATGGGCAGTGCGGCTGGCTGGAATGCAGGGGAGCTGAGCTCGGCTGAGGTTGAGGTCTGCTCGGTGTCATATGTAGGACTTTGTCCTACATCACTAGACGATACCCAAAATCGACCAATTGACGCGAACGACGACTCGTGAATGATAATTTCGTGAATACACTAAAAGCGACCAATCAACCTACAATCGCGAGGGGGAAGTAAGAACACCAATACTACAAATAAGAGGGATAGAGAACTCTACCTCGTCGGAGCTCCGGTGACGCTCGCCGGAAAACCTCCATAACTGCCGGAGTGAATCAAGCCTGCCACCGTGAAGCTCTCGCGGTTCTCTACGACGTTCACTAAGACCAAAATTGCGAATGAGTAACCAAACTCCATGAAATCAAGAGACAGATTATTTTGACAGGGGGAAAAGACTTACCAATCCGAGACGATCCAAGCACATCATCGCGGAGAGGGGAGCGAGGCCGACGACGTTCCTCCTTCGCGTTTCTTCCGAAACCTTATAGATCCACCATGGATGAAGAGATATGTGAGAGGGAGAAGGGAGGGAGGTAGAGAGAGGTTTAGAGTTAGAAATGAGGAACAAGATGAGTAAAAATCGTGTGTATCGAATATATATAGCCCCCACTTCAAATTACCAAAAAGCCCTTAATGAGCCTAAAAATCGTCCAAATAGCATACTTTGCACCGGTGCAAACTTCACTTGCACCGGTGCAAATTTGCTAAAAATTCGAACAGTAGGTTTCGTGCACCGGTGCAACTCATCTCTGCACCGGTGCAAAATTATTCTGTTCAGATTTTACAAGTTTGCCCGAAAGAAATGGCCATAACATCTTCGTTCGGACACCGATTGAGACGATTCAAGTTGCGTTGGATTCGTAATCGAATCATCTACGACGTTCATGAACAAAGAATTCTGGTTTGAAAAACGCCTCAGGTCG
>NMUG010011685.1:0-10565 GCA_002855965.1 Monotropa hypopitys
TGGCCGTGGACCCAATGGGAGTGTCCGTTACATTGTGGTCTAACCATCGAATCAAGGAAGTTATAAAAATGGATGAGAATCAAAAGTGAACAACATGATGTGAAGTGACAAGAAATATGAAATGAATACGTGATATGTATCACTGTGGTACTTCTCCTTCTATGTGCTTGCCCTTTTACAACACATGTTCTAGACATTGTAATCTTATGTGCTCCATTGTTAGCCACTGTACTTGAGTTTGGGGAAAGTCACAACCCCTTTTAGTTTCTATTGTGCATGCTAGTTTTATATGTTGATTTATATATATTTACTGTTATATCTGACACTCCTGGATATATTTTGCTATTTTCTGTTGCAATTTATATCCAGGTTGGATGCTTAGCGGGTTCACTCCAATGCCATGCCGCCATGCCATGTTTGAGTAGAGAGAGATGGTTGGTGTCCCTCCTATGTGAGTCTTTCTACTTCTTTATATATAGTTGTTGGTAACTAGTTGTAGACTTGTACCTTTTAGTTGTGAGATTGTGGTAGTACTTGTGGGTCTTCTTAGACCTAGGTTACTGGTTGTACTAGTTCTTTGAACTTATTTTGGTTGGGAACTAATTTGGAAGAATTTGCGTCGTATTTCCCTTGCTTTATTAAGTTGCGATTTGTGAGTTATATCTTGAGACTTGGGATTTTAATTTGGAAGTGTCCTTTGTAACGTTCCCTATTTCAATAATTGTTTTAATTTAAATGATTATTGGGATGGGGCGTTATACTCCGGCATTAACACTTGGGGTTTCCTGAGATTCCTAGCCAAACCTTCAAGAATTTAGAGAGCAGGGAGAGAAGAAAAGGAAGAGAAATGAGGAGGTAGAGAGGGGGGATAAATAGAGTTCTGAGGTGATTTTAGGTTAGATACACACATATAGGTGTGTTAAAACACATGGGGAAATACCAAAATGCCCCTGCTAGACTTCCCCAGATTTTCCTCCCAGACACCCCACAACCGGTTGCGGGGACAGTGGGAACCAGTTTCGGGTGTCACTGTCCCGAACCATTGCAGTTACGGGTGGTGGGAACTGGTTGGGCAAAAGGGTTTGTGGTCAGATATATCCGGAACCGGTTGCAGACAAGCGGGAACCGGTTGTGGATGCACGGTGACGGGAACCGGTTGCGAGGGAAGAGGGAACCGATTTTGGGTGCTTCTGACCCGAAATTGTTTAGGAGAGTTTTGGACCTAACTTCTTCATCCGAATTCCGATTGAGACGATTCAAATTGCGTTATTTCCAAAATAAAATTCTCTACGACATTGATGAAGAATATATTCAGATTTACAGAACATTTAGGGGTCATAATGAGCCTAGAAAGCCCTCGGAACCTTGCCGAAATAACCCAAAATCACACCGACTCAAAACCGGAGACTCTCATCATTCCAAACCACTAAATTGCTATTGATTAAACTCCAACCTGAATCTATTACCATGAAAACTCATTATTCAAGAATAAATATATCATTTAATTGTTTATAAAAATAAAACCTCATTTACATTATGTTTGAAATTCTAGATCGCTACAGAATCGGGGTACTACAATACATGGGAGAAGTCTCTAGTGGTTCAAAGGACACCATTTCCCTTCAAATGCACCTAGACATCCATGACAATTCTCAATTTCACTAGAATGCATACTTAGGAATTTATCATTAACTACAAGTGACCATAAGGTGTCGGGAACTCCTAAGTCCTCAAATGACTCCAAGACGACTTGACAAATTCCCAACTCAAGTCTATCGTCTATTTGGGTATTTTATCGAACATATGGTGGCCATTGGATCTCCAAGGCCACCCAATAACTCCTCAAGTTCACCAATACTTCCTACAACCTCAAGAACAAACTCCAAGACTCACACCGATCCTCAAAACTTACATTGACATTTCATTGGACACTTGGCCTTCGTACATTTGAAGGCCAAGGAAGCAACACTCTAGACTTCTCATGAATCCAATACTAGGGCTTTAGTCCCCTCAACATCATCCTCACATGAACCCTAACCAAAAATACTCTATAGACTCAGAAGAGAGGAATGAACAAGTGAGTATACAACCACACACATACACATAGAAGTTAGAAGTGAGAGTTTACCCATCAAGAACACCAGGAACTCGAAATCCCTAGATGAGAGATCATTCACACATGCACGATCCAAGTACACTACGGGAGAGCCCTCGAGGTCCTCTCCGACGATAAGCCTTGAAGTTTTTCTTGATTTACACTCAATCTTCCAAGAATTTAGAGATAAGAGAGAGAGAATTTGAGAGAGGAATGAAAGGGAGGTAGAGAGAGTTAGGAAATGTTCTGAACCAATTCTAGGACATATCCACGCATAAGGAAATGTAAAAACATACGAGCAATGACCAAAATGCCCCCACAAACTTTCCCAAAAATAGCCTCTCGGACACCCGCAACCGATTGCGGTGTCAGTGGCAATTGGTTGCGGTTGTCACTGCCTACAACCACTGCGGTTATGCATGGTGGGAACCAGTTGGGGGGAGGGAAGAAGGGGTTGCGACCGGCTGCTCCAGAACCGGTTGCGGCAGTTGGGGGAAACTAGTTGCAGATCACTGGTGTTGGGAACCAGTTGTGAGGGAACAGAGAACCGGTTGCGAGGGGTTTTGATCCTTTCCATTCCTCAATGCCAGAGCACTTGGGAACCAGTTACGGATACCCCGAAACCGGTTTCGGGTGCCTCTGGCCCAAAACTGCTTAGGAGAATTTTGGATGCCAAATCTTCATCCGAACTCCGATTTGAACGATTAAAGTTGTGTTGGATTCACAATTGAATTTTCTACGACATTCTAGGATCAACCACATCAATAATAAATAGAAGATTTTGAGATCAAGATCAATTAAAATCTAAGAAATAGAATTTAAGAATTTTAAATTCAATTTATAAATTTCTGAACTGTTACAATTTATACCCCTTAAAGAAATTTCATCCTCGAAATTACATAGGGTCGAGATGTATCGGGATATAGAATTCAAAAGAGAGTGCAAGCGATATCCTACCGAGGCGATAATCATAACCAAGATGGAATGGATGAACGATAGCCAACGAGAGCGCGTCATCGTACTAATAACCCACGATTACCCACATGCACTTATTACTTAATGCTTACACAAAATGCTCCATAATACTCACCCACACACAAAACATGACACACACATCCTATTGTGATAATTGTATAATATTGGTGATTTATTTTGAGATGCAACAGTCGGTAGCTCTTCTTAAATCAATTCACACATGTCAAATATATCACACAGCCAAATAAAGATACTCACACACATCAAAACATACATGTGCTAGCCCAATCGACATGTCATAACATCACACTCACACCAAGTCTAGACATCAAAATGTATTCGTACCCAACTCCCCACGATCCAAAAAATCCAAGACCATTTGGACTACGGTTCTTTTACAATAGTTGATGCAATACTCAATCAATGCCAAATTATGATAGATGATAAAAATCATAGGAATTAAAATTCCTTGCTTCGAAGGAGTTCGAGAATGACAACGAAGTAACCACATTCAAGTCAAGGTGCAACACCAAAAGGAAATGATCGACAAAGGTGCAAAGTTCTTCCAATGCAACAACTCCACTAGGAACTTGAATTTGGATAAACCACAAGGTTCCACCAAACCACCAATAGAATCCAACAATGAACTGGAAGAGTGGATCCATAATCCACGATATAATTTAGATGAAATAAGATAAATGGACAACTTCATAACAAAGAGTAATTCCAAATAAGGATAATCTTAGGAACAACACAAGGGGCTGACCATAGCCCATTACAGTACTTGAACAAAATTCAACAAGGGATGATAACTTTCGAATTCAAGTTCAACAAAAGAAATGAGAATGACAAGTTCAATGAAAAACATAAACCATTACACCAAGATATCAAGGAGTGACTGAAATCACCAATCTTCACTTCCACGAGACTGCACTAGTTAGGGTAATTTCTTGCCATGTGACCAACTTCTCTACACGAGAAACAAGACTTAGATGGTGGAAGCTGCATGGTGCATTGAGCACAGAAATGACTCGGCTGACAACACTTATGGCATACGATACAAGATCCAAAGACAACTCCCGGTTTATGGGATGAGGATGAAGAATTTACATCATGTCGCTTACGCGAAGACTCAGTTTGATTCTTACTTTGCTTCTTGCCAAGACTTTCAGAAGTGGACGCACTCACACTAGTAATGGGATGATGAGGCTCTTGCACAGGCACCATCCTTGCTTCAATAATAGAAGATTCCATAGCTCTTACACTTTCCAATAATGTGGCAAAGTTCTGAGTCCGCTGTCCCACAACAAACTATCAGATTGAACAATGCAAGCCTCACTCAAATCTTCTACACTTACGATCCTCTGACCTAACCATCTTGAGTAAAAAATATGACAATGATCGAAATTTTGAAGCATATTAGGAGATAGTCATGTCCCCTTGAGTTAGTTGCTCGAACTGCAACCTCAATTTCTCACGATAGGAATCGAGAAAATACTAATCATCAAAGCAGTCTCGAACTGCTCCCAAGACATACCTTCTGAAGGGGAAGTACCTAATAGTCGGCCATTCCGCATCACTGCATTTCACTATTCGTTGGCCTTTCTAACAAGTTGATAGGCTACAAAGGACACTCTAGTAGAATTGTCGACGATACCCAAGACATCAAGGATCTTGCGAATCCTTGTGAGCCAATGGTTCGCCTCCATAGGTCCAGCTTCACCATTGAATTAGGGAGGATTTATGCAAAGGAACTCCCTTAGAGCACTCAAGGAATGATGCTTCCCTTCATCTCTAGGGACACCAATTTCATGGCCAATCTCAGCGATGACTGTTGCTAACCTCTGGGCCAATAGATCAGGAGTCAAATGAACTCCTTCTTCATTAGCAACTACAGGTGTGAGAACGCCATGATAGCCTCGACCTGCTGCACGTCTAGTAGCCATGAAACTACCTTGTAAAGAAATAATCTGAGTTATCCAACACAAATATTCAGATGGATACAAGGAGAAAGAAAAACTTTCATGGGGCACCCCAGCTCCCAGATGGGCAACAAGCCCAAAATGAATACAAGAGAAGACGTTAAGAAGGAAAAGTGATTCACACATCGAAGTTTTACCAACAAATCAACCAATAATTTCCTTATAAAGTCTATATAGGTTCGAAACTAATTCAAGCCATCCTAGCCTTACGGGGAAAATCTACTAACAGTTTATACCCCTTAAAGAAAGCATTCTAAAATCTCGGCAACACCTCAAGATTTTCTATAATGTTAAGGAAAAACTCCACTCTAATAGGTTGACATGCCCAACTTTCCCGTAACTATGCTAGAATCCATACCCCAAAAATGGGAAAATAATCAAACTCTTGAGACTAGAAAGGTTCCAAGGAACATACCCAATACCAAACTATGACCAAGGTCACAAAGGACCTAACACATCATGCCATCAAGGCCAAAGTTCCACCTCCCAACACAGAGGCAAGGAACAACCACAACAGGAATCCAAAATACCTCCAGGGACTTCCATTACACTACTAACCACAAACTCTACCCTATTGAAATAGAGGAGACTAATACCAAACAGGAATGGCAGATGATGTATCAAAATGCAAGGAACAATGACAGAAGGAGGAATAACCACTGCAAGGCACTAACTTGCCATACAAGACAACACTCAACTTCTAACGGACTGGAGGAACTCAACATCCATAGAAGGAGGAACAATACACTAGAGTAGGACACAAAGGAGTACATGACATACATATGCAACAAATGATTCATGAAATATGCAAGAAGAACCCAAAGAGACTAATTGTCTCTCCATGGTACCAAGGTATTTGAACCGGAAGCTCTGATACCAATTGTAACGGTCCTGATTTTCAAACTATTTTTTAAAACATTATAAAATGGTTGATATAGGTAGGAGGAAATTCACTACCCAAGGTGTGAATCCATAAGGCATCCAATAAACTGAAATAGAATCTACTAATATGATACAAAGGTACCGAAGAGTATAAAGTGCAGAAGAGTAATAAGTACAACAACTAACTACAACATCTACAAAAGTAAATGGAACTGAAAGTAAAGGGGAGTGACAATCTCCACTGAAAATCCTGCAGCTACTCGAAGATCTCCAATCAATGAGTCCTCCTATCCCTGCACACAGAAGACTGAGGGTAAAGGGGAAGGGGGTTTGAGCTATCCATGCGCTCAGTAGGAAACCACTAACTACTAACAAGTATGCACATGGTGGGTGTGTGCCCAAGTGTCCACATGTAAACGTACTAAAAACAGGAAAAGGAACAAGACTAGAGAGGTGAAAATGCATCCTAAAGTTCAATGGACACAAATGCTATATTGATAGTGAACACAGACTCTAATCCTCAAAACCCAAAAGGATGCAGTGAAACAGTCTCTAAAATCCAACCAAGTGGACAACGACTCAAGTACACATCAACACCTCTACCACCATGGTAAGACAATTACAAGGGCCTACCAGAAGGACCTAAAGAACCTCACTACTAATACCATACTTACCAACTCACTCCACAATCCTCTTTCAATCTTAGACAATGTTATGGATTGGATTTACTCATAATTTTGGAATATTTGAATGATTGAGGTAAGGTTTCCAATTCTCTCAACCTTGACAAAACAAGGGAGCCATACACGTTCCCCTTGACGAAACAAGAGATAACCAACCTTTATTCATTATTATTAAAGTTTTACCGCATATTCCCAACTTATCAAAATAAGAGGGTCACGAATCTCAACCTCATCAAAATAAGGAAGTAATCAATGTGCTAAGCTTCTCCTGAAACCCACTAGCCCGTGTTTTCACTTTATTTTTAGACTTACATGGGAACTCATATTTCCCCCTTTGGCCAAAGACTTGTTCCTAGATCCTCACATGTCAGTGATCACTAGGGATTCCGTGACTTACGGGAACATGTATCTCCCACTTAACACTTTTAAGGGCGATCAAAATCACCTTGGGCACTAAATACCCATTAACATCATTGTATATGCTTATCTATTTGATTTCATGGAGTTTGTGAATTTAGAGTGAAGGATTCAAGATTTAATTTAGGTAGCCCTTGTAGGACACATTCTCCATATTTGATATTCATTGCATATATTGAGTTCATTCTTTAGTTTATCAAATCACAACTCGACCTTGACTATATCAAGAGAGATCATCATTCTTTCCAATGCCTTCCATATTGAGGATATCAAGGGATGCCACATCAATTGGTACGATGTCACAAGACTACCTTGATTTAACATATGTTCACCCATGAATTCCCAGATCAAATCGGGTACTACAATACATGGGAGAAGTCTCTAATGTTTCAAAGGACACCATTTCCCTTCAAACACACCTAGACATTTATGACAATTCCCAATTTCACTCCAAGGCCTACTTAGGCATTTTTCATTAACTACAAGTGACCATCGAGAACTCCTAAGTCCTAAAATGACTCCAAGACGACTCGACAAATTCCGAACTCAAGTCTGTCGTCTATTTGGGTATTTTATCGAACATATGGTGGCCATTGGATTTCCAAGGACACCCAATGACTCCTCAAGTTCACCAATACTTATTACAACCTCAAGAACAAACTCCAAGACTTATAACGATCCTCAAGACTTACATTGACATTTCATTGGACACTTGGCCTTCGTACATTTGAAGGCCAAGTGATGCCGATAGCATTGCAGATGCTTACTTTGAGACCCATGGTCCTCGCTATACACGGGTCGTTGGTAAAATGAGCCTAACTTTGTCTGTGTAACTATGATTTTCAATTTTAATATGGCATTAGAAAGCTATCGAGGAGACGCACGTGCTGGAAAATTTCTATGCCATTTTCCAGCTAGGTAGGTTTCCAAAAAACTCTTCTGACAGTAGGTTTGGCCTCATTTTCTATTTTGGGCTTTTGTATTGGGCTGTATTTGTTTCTTTTTTTTAACCCGGATTGGTACCCGGTTTTTCCCGGGCTTAGGGTTTTATTGTAGCCTATTTATACTTCTATTTTGGATTGTAATTGGTAGCTTTGGATTGAAAAGAAAACCCTACAATGAAATTTCAACACTTTGTTTCCAATCATCTGGTATTCACCTTGAATCAAAGTCTGATTGATTCCTATTGACATGGTATGCTATTAAATCAACGAGTTCATAGAAAGAATTCATCCTGGTATTCACCCTAATCCTTTGCAGTCGCCACTTTCCATTGACGACTGCATCACCAAGGAAACAACACTCTAGACTTCTCATAAATTCAATACTAGGGATTTAGTCCCCTCAACATCATACTCACATGAACCTAACAAAAAATACTCCATAGACTCGAAAGGGAGGAATGAACAAGTGAGTATACAACCACACATACACACATACAAGTTAGAATAGAGAGTTTACCCACCAAGAACACCAAGAACTCGAAATCCCTAGATGAGGTATCCTTTATACATGCACGATCCAAGTACACCACATGATAGCCCTCGAGGTCCTCTTTGACGATAAGCCTTGAAGTTTTTCTTGATTTACACTCAATCTTCCAAGAATTTAGAGATAAGAGAGAGAGAATTTGAGAGAGGAATGAAAGGGAGGTAGAGAGAGTTAGAAAATGTTCTGAACCAATTCTAGGACATATCCACGCATAAGGATGTGTAAAAACACATGAGCAATGACCAAAATGCCCACACACACCTTCCCAGAAATAGCCTCCCGGACACCCGCAACTAGTTGCGGGGTCAGTGGAAACCGGTTGTGGTTGTCACTGCCCGCAACCACTACTATCACGACCCATTCTAGAATATAATAAAAATATTAAATCTGGCAACGGATAAATGACTACAAAGCAACACAACTGAAAACCCAAGTGATATAAGTCACCACAATCTCATAAATCTGCCTGTAAAGTGAAAACACAGCGGAAGTACTAAAATAAAACTCCAACAAGTAGTCTGCAAAAAGAACTCTACTGAACCAACAACTCAACATCTCTCTCCAAACTAAAACTGATAAAATAAAATTAGTACATCTAAACAATCTACTGAACAACTGAAAAGTAGAAATCTCCAACATGGAGCAACCTCTAACAACTGATCGGCAAGGCAACTCGGCAATGGCTAGCAAAAGTGAACCAACTACTCCTCTTGACCTGAATATAGATTGCAAAACAAACAGCAAAAGATATCCAGGAGTGTCAGCTACAACAGTAAATATATGCACTTTAATATGTAAAAAGAAACTCGCAGTGTACAAGGAAAAGTACAAGTAAAGAAACAAGTAAACTAAGGGGTTATGCCTCTCCCCTTCTATCACGTACACATGCATCTGTGCAAGGGGTGGTGTCTCTCCCCAACTATCACGTAATCACATCGTTGTCCATGTATTCTTTATAATCGTGCCCATAGCACCTCTCTTTGGTTTAATTGTTGTGTAACGTTCCCATAGCACCGTGCCCATAGCACCAATCCCTACTCGGCCTAACAGCATATAAAGCATGCCACGGGATCATCTCTTCTCAATTCCCCTACTCGGCCTAACAGCATAAGTGAGCATGCCCAGGGAATTATCTCTTCTCATTACACCCTCTACTCGGCCTGACAACTCAATTGAGTATTCCCCAGGGTATTATCATCTCAGTTTCTTCATGTGTTTGTCAATCATTATTGTATGTTCTTTACAGTGAAGTAGTACCAACAACAATATATGAATCTCAATAATGTTTACAATATTTCTATCATGCCAATGCATAAGCCATATCACTTCAAACATGCCCATAGCATAACTCACATTATTGAATCAATATTCAATGCGTAATATTAACACATCACTTCTCTAATCATACTTTCATGCTAGTGAGGAAAATAGGTATTACACACCATTATCATGTAAAAGACATGCAATCACACTTCACATATAGGTACTAACTACACATAGTAAAGCACATATATGGAAAGGTAGCTACACACTCACATGCTGCGTGAACTCGCCGAGTAAGACTCTAATGGGGTGCTTTAGAAGATCTTGGCTGATCTCCTGTTATAATAAAACCACGTATAAATAATCCTTCCAAAAATCTAAATTATAATTCTTAAGGATTTATTTACTAATTTTACAGCCTCTCACAATCAGGAATCTCCCCTTTAAATATTTTAAAATTAATTAAATATCAATTCCCAACGATCCAAACATTTTCTCCCAAGATTCCTACTGACTGGTATGGGACCGGTACACAGCCGGTGTACCGCCCGACATGCTGGAAGGTATGCCGGTTAGTGTAAATTTTTGATTTTTATAAAAGACTAACTCACTGCCCAAAATTACCCTAAACCGGTATGGTAGCCGGTATGGTAACCGGTGTACCGCCTGGCATGCCGGTTAACACAATTTTTCGTATATGATTTTCCTTAGGTTTACTGGGCCATTTTCTTAAGGCCGGTATGCCAACCGGCATGCCAACCGGCATACCAGCCGGTA
>NMUG010011686.1:0-10563 GCA_002855965.1 Monotropa hypopitys
ATACTATGGTCGGACTTGGAATACATGTCCGACACTTAATACAAAATACACTCGTTCAAGGAATACACAACGGGAATTCATATAATACAAAATACATGGAGTATGTAACTTATGTGAGCGACCAAGAAGAGGCTCGTCAACCAATTCCCGGTATGAATATAATATCCTCGCGATTCCCCGGAATTCCGGGAGGGCCCAGTCAAGCCCCCATTGCGCAATGTCTCTAGAATACACCCTAAATACAATGCTCAAGTCCACATACTCGACGAATACAAGGGTCGGGCTTGAATACATGGAACACCCTCCACTTATAATACATCCAATGATATATATAGAATACATATTAATGCATCTTCTTTTATCTTAGAATACATTTGAATACATGGAATACGGTTCTCTTAGGTGAATACAAGATTGTTGCGACAATACTCTCGTGGAGTATGTCTCCATATTGGCATGCAATACACTTGGGTCAACCTTTTAAGCAATTGAATTGCGATATTGAACATTAGATTATTAATCCTCAAGGGGCATAATATGCCTAATCCCAATCAAATTGTATCATCAAAGTTCACCCAAGGGTCGTATGGCTTCAAGCCGACCATACCACACAATTTTCCTTCAATTCAATCTCAAGTCTACAATGGGTGTTTTATTAAATATTTGAGACTCAAATGGAGCTAGGATCATACACTACTCCAAGCAATCTCAACAAAATACCTAAATACGTGGAATATGGTTCTTTTAGGTGAATACAAGATTGTTGCGACAATACTCTCGTAGAGTATGTCTCCATATTGGCATGCGTTGAATACACTTGGGTCAACCTTTTAAGCAATTGAATTGCGATATTGAACATTAGATTATTAATCCTCAAGGGGCACAATATGCCTAATCCCAATCAAATCGTATCATCAAAGTTCACCCAAGGGTCGTATGGCTTCAAGCCGACCATACCATACAATTTTCCTTCAATTCAATCTCAAGCCTACAATGGGTGTTTTATTAAATATTTGAGACTCAAATGAAGCTAGGATCATACACTACTCCAAGCAATCCCAACAAAATACCTATTCCACAAGTTACCTCAAAGTTGCACATCGAATATTTCATCGAACATGTGGTGTCTGATAAAGCACCTAGAGGGGGGATGAATAGGTGTTTACAGTATTTTGCCCCTTTTTAAATCCTTTTCAAATTTTCTTATAAAAAATTCTTTTATAATAAATTATAAAACAAAGAAAGCAAAAGCGTGTTAGAAAGATAAATACAATGACAGTATGCGTAAAGTGAGCAGAGAGAAGGTGAGAGACAAAGAGAAGTAACACGAGAATTTTTATAGTGGTTCAACAATCGCTTAGTCCACTATTCGGGGTGGTTCCTTTTACAGAACACCCCGGTATCCACTATGTAATCCTTCAAAGAGCCCACACAGTCTCTTTCTTCCTAACTTCTACCTAAGCTAGGGATCACTTCCACAATAGAGCACACGCAATCTATATCCTCCCGAACCCTTCCGAGGACGAGGCTCACTCATCCAGACTCACCCCGAGCCTGACTATACCCCGCAAGGTATAGGTTTGCAAGGCCAAACACTGACCCTGACTGTGCCCTGCAAGACACAGGCTTGCAGGACTGCCAAAAGTCCTGACTACACCCCGCAAGACATAGGTTTTTATGGGGACAACTGTAAAGGTCAAAAGGTGAAAATTGGTGCCTATAACACTCTAAGACTCTACCCAAGGGCTTATGCCCTTCCCACTTGATTACATAGTGGATATTTGCTCAAATCTTGCCAGGTAGGTATTTGTGCACAGTGAGTACAAGTGTATGGCTGGAAAGGTAGAAAACCAAGTGATGTGCTACAGTTAAAGCACACCCTTTGTCAACTCTCAGAATGAATAGAAATATAACACTCAGGAGAGTTCTCAAGTAGTATGGTGAAGTACTACTGGACTCTATAGATTTAGGCTGATTGAGAGTCCTAGGAGGATACTTATAAGTGAAGTATCTTCTAAAAGTCAATATGTCTCTCAAGGATATGATCCTTGGATTATGTAGCCTAACTACAACAATACAACTGAAAGAAAGCTCAATTAGCTTTTACAATTATGTACAAGGCAAATTAAAACCTAACAAACTACACTTCAAGTTTGCTTCTAAGATGCTCTTTGTGAATGATATTCTTCCAATGAACGCCCTTTAAGATTTACAAGCCAAAACAGTCCTTCTTTTAAATGTATACCTGTGAAAGCTCAAGGACAGGAACTATACCAACGCAATACGATCATGCTTTGCAAACATAGAGTAAAGAGACATCATTATAATAAATGGCTTGAGAACAATATGAAAATGTTCTTAACTTAAAGTATACAATGATCTTGCTAAATCAATCTAAAATGTTCTAACTATGGAGCACATGTATGACTAACTACCACTGTCCCTAACTCAACTCCATAGATAAGATATACCAATGTAAGAGCATGGATGAGCATGAGCTTTTGACTATATCATTCGAGGCACAAGAAAGATGTTCATAATTTTAGCATAAAGGGCAACAATAAAGATATTCATCATTTAAGCATCGGGGAAATATGTACCTATGAGAGAGCAAGTCATAGAGATATTCTTAATGTTAGGCATGAAGGGAATGTTCATAACTTAAGCATAGATACAACATGTGTGTAGAGGGAGCAATACAAAATGGTTTTCTTAAATTAAAGCATGTGAGATATGTTCTTCATCTCATACTAAAATATTCTAACTATGAAGTACATTAGCAAACCCAACTCACCATGTCAAGCTAAGCATCACATGTAAAGATATTCCAATGAAAGATTATTGACGCTTAACAGGTGTACTCTTGATCACAACATAAGTATTTGCCAATGTAAGAATATGTGAGGAAGTATGGTGAGTGATACAATCTCTTACTTGTTTTTGTAAAAACTTACAATGTACAAAAATGGATAGAAGAAAACCTTACTCTTGGTTCTTACCAAAATGGAGTGAGTTCTATTGAGGTCTTCCTCCCAACAACTCTGTATATGCTTAATGAAGCCCAGGTTAGTTCAAGGGACAATTGATCAAACACCTGTTGTGCGTATTGCATCCCTCTCTTCCTCAGCTCGATCCTCCTGTATCTAATCCCAGCATCTCCCCTATACTAACTCACTCTGTCTGCAAATCACCTCACATAGCAGCCCTTACCATCTGCTCTCCCTCCTATAGCTCTGTTCATTTAGATGGTGGGGTCATCCCTTTGACTTGCTGAATGGATGGCAGCTCTGTTAGAGTCGGTGGGGCACTACGGGTAGTGGTGCTGGCACTTCTGTTTTAGAAGCAAATAGGATAGATGCACTTGAAACCACTGGTGAGTGTCTTTCTATCACTTCTTCCTTCGGTACAGAGCTGCCTCTCGCTCTCTCTCTTACTGGGATGCTCTCCCTCAGCCCCCTTGTCTTGGTCTGTATCTACCTCACTCCCTCACTCGGACTCCCTCTCTCGAACTCCCTTGGCCCTCGCTCTCGCTACTAGGCTCCCCTCTACTGCTCTCTTCCCTTTTCGTCTCTCTCTGTGTAAGCCCCATATTTCTCCCTTGGAAGAAACCTTAAGTTCTCACCCTACTGCACTATGCTCTCCCTCGTCTCACTCTCGCTCTAGACCCCTCTTACCTTCCAGACCCACTTGTATATATCAGCCCTTATTCTCACACCACTCACAACCGTCTACCTATCTCAATAGTCTAACGGGTGAATTTTGCTGACAATTAATGTTCTGCAGACTGCAGAAGCTTTAGGCAGAAAGGACTTTTGTACCACAGACCATTTGCAAACATATTCGTTAAAAAATAGTTTTGAATCATTTTTGTCTTAGAGAAGTATTTGCCAAAATGGTAATTGATTGGAATTCCTCAAAAATGATTTGGACAACACAGAATTGGTTTTCAAATTTTATCTCAAATAATTAGTGAATGTAGTGTAAATTAATTTATAAAAACCAATTTGAATTTTTATGCATAAAATCGATTAACCCTAGTTCTGAGATTTCCCTAATCTGTGCGACCGGTGGATCCGGTCCTGACACCGGTCCTTGGACCGGTCCTTAGGCCGGTGTGTAGCAGACTTAATTTTTTGTTTTTTTCTTCATTGAATACACGGTCTACCGAGAATTGGGATTTGGGTAAGTTTGTTTTACCAAAAATTTAGACTTTATTCATCCGGAAGTTCATTCAATAAAACTCTTAGAATACAAGTCATTCTAGACTTGTTTTACAAAGTCATGTAAATTCAGTTTCAAATCTAAGGCATTGGAAATTTTTAATCCTTAACTCATACATTCAACTTAATGCATATCTCATTTCAACTTTTAATACTCAACTCATTTGATTTCTGAAGTCAAAGACTTCATAATTGAGATGCCTGTGTTTGATCAACTTAGTTCTAAATACTTGTTCATTCACTTTTTCAGCCCAAGTCATGCATCCTAGACATATCCATTTGACACTTAAGACATCATCAAAACACAACCCTATCAATCTCCCCCTTTTTGGTGATGTCTTACTTGACAATATTATGGGATTGACAAATGGATCATGTTCGAAGATGGTCTAGATGATGCTAACCTCTTACCATTCTTCTAATGTTGGCTTCTCTCCCCCTGGCATCTTCAAAAAGGTGGGAGTAGTTTTCCCTTACTTGGTACTTAGCTCCCACTGACTTTAAGATATACTTTTCTAAGATCTTCCTCAAAAAGTATTGTCCCAATGTAAATCGATCTTGCTTAAAAATTTCAATTGATATGAGGAATATTGTGGACTCATGATTTTTCTTAATTTATCCACTCTTGTTACTTAGTTCATTTTTGAGTCATCAAGGCTTGAAAGTTGTTAATACTTCTTCAGGGTTTTTCTTAAGAAGCTACTAATGTTATCCACCATTATTGAATTGCTCACTTTATAAACTCCATTCATATTTGAGTTACATCATTAAGGCCTTTTCGGAGTTTTCCTTAGATAGCTTATAGGATGAATTTAATCAAGACAGCATGCTTCTTTATTAGATCACCTAGATTTGTTGCATATTAGTTCACTGCAAGTCTTAACTTCATATGGGTTTTGTGCCTAGGATTGATTCTCATTAAAACTTTTAGATGTAGGATTTGACTTTTTCATATTGCTAGTGTTTCAATATCCTAGGATTAGGCCAAGATGATTACTTCATTGATTTTTCAAGCCTTTAATCAATTGCAACCTAAATATTTTAACTAGGACAAAGTGTAAGGTGAACTCAGTGCTCTCTAAGTCATATAGCTCACACTAGAAAGTATGCATCTAGATATATCAATAAAGCTCATTCATATGATGCATTAAACATTTAAGGGATATGTGATTCATGGAAGCATACATGAAGTATACTACAATTAAGCTCAAAATAAAAACAAAAACAACACAAGGGTTAGGAGAGTCATACCGAGTGCCTTGGTTTTTTACCAACACCCAAGGGTTCAATGAAGCGCATGTAGTGATCTCCTCTGAATGGTATGATGGAAGAGATGGTTATTTGTCTCCAATACGTCTTTGTGCTATATACCTGTCTAATGAGGTCATTGGAAGTCTTCTGAATGGGCAGTATTCGCCAAGGTGGAGATTGTTGGACTTGTGGCTCATATGACTGGTATGAGGGATGACAAGCTTCCTTGACCTCGGGGCAAAGTCGAAAGTCGTCGCTGAAGTCTTACCGCACAGGATGGAAGGCAGAAAGGCAGACTGCAAGGTGTTGCATGGATGATCTCCGTTGAGGATGCTGATTGGTGAGAGACTGTTCGTTGTGAAAAGGTGATTCCAAACGAGATAGTTACCGAGCAGGGCTGAAGGCTCCCGAGCAGAATATGGCGAGAAGAACGAGCCATACTCGACTTCAGGATTCTGCTCGGGTAAGTGGTCGAAACTGATTGCCCTGTTCGGGTCTTTGCAACGGGAGAGTTTCGAGAAGAACTGTACAGTACCAGAGCAGATACGGTGAAAAGAACGGACCGTACTTGACTTGAGGAACTTGCTGAAGATCTGCTCGGGAGGTAGTCGAAATTGATCGTCTGGTCAACCTGGTTTCAACAATATAGGTATCAAGCCCAACGGAGAAGTACCCGAGCAGGAATAGTCCAAAGAACAGACTATGTTTTTGAGTCCGCCATTCTGGAAAAAGTAATGCCTTGGTGTTCGCGATAATCCTAGTGTGTAAATACAGGAACATTATGGGTATTTTAGACATAATGTATATTAGGGGTAAAATAGAGATTTGTACAGATTCTTTATTCCTGTAAACCCTAATAGGACTGTATAAATACAAAGCGACAGACAAGTAATAAATAGCCGACATTCTTCTGTGCCTCAAAAATCTCTCTCTGTGTGTGTACTGGTCTATTCCGCATTGATTACTGAACATTCGTGAATCGTGTTATAAGGCGTGTGTGGTTTAGATCTTGGTTCTACAAATTGGTATCAGAGCTCAAGGTTTCTATTGAACACGTCAAGAACGATGACTGCGAGTGGGTCTGCGACAAAGTTCGATGTGATAAAGTTCGATGGAACAGGGAACTTTGGACTTTGGCAAAAAAGGGTGAAAGACTTGCTAGTACAACATGGATTGGTGAAAGCATTGAAGAGGAGACCAGAGGGGATGCTAGAAGATGACTGGGAAGAACTCCAAATGAAGGCGGTGAGTACGATTCGTCTGTGTCTTGCAGATGAAGTGATGTATCACGTCATTGGAGATGAATCTCCTGCTGGGGTCTGGGCTAAGCTGGAGAGCAGATATATGTCAAGGTCGTTGACGAACAAATTATTTCTTAAGCAGAAATTATTTGGTTTAAAGATGATGGAAGGTTCCGACCTCATTCAACATATTAACACGTTCAATCAGATTATTAGTGATTTACTAAGGATTGACGTGAAGTTCGACGAGGAAGACCAGGCATTGATGCTGCTAACTTCTCTACCTATTTCTATGGAAAATCTCGTTACCACTTTACTCTGGGGACAGGAAACTTTAGAACTGGAGGAAGTCACTGCAGCCTTGTTGGCCTACAATCAATGTAGGCAACAAACTGATGGTCATTCAGGGGAAGGACTGGTGGCAAAGGGTGGAGAGAATAGATGCAGGAGAAAGGAGAAGGAAAGCAGAGGAATGCGATGGAAGTCGAAGGGAAGAGCCAAGTCCTCAAAACAGAAGGATTTGAAATGTTACAGGTGTCATGAACCTGGGCATTTCAAGAAAGACTGTCCGCAGGGGAAGAATGGGGGCAAAGGAGGCAAGCCGGGATCATCATCGAAGTCAGCAAATGTTGCTGAGGAGTCGTCAGAAAGAGATAGTGATCTGCTATCAGTTTTGGAGAAAACAGAGCATGGGACTGACTCATGGATTCTAGACTCAGGATGTTCTTATCACATGACCCCCAACAGAGAGTGGTTCGACACATACAGATCAGTGAATGGTGGGAAAGTTCTGATGGGAAACGAGGCGTCCTGCAACGTCATTGGAATAGGCACCATCAGGATCAGAATGTTTGATGGTGTCGTGAGAACTCTCGGAGACGTTAGACATGTACCAGACCTGAGGAAGAATCTAATTTCTTTGGGAACTTTGGACTCACACGGCTGTGAATTCAGAACAAGAGGTGGAGTGATGAGGGTGACGAAAGGAGCTCTGGTGATAATAAAGGGGTCGAAGGTCAGTGGAAACATCTACAGGTTAACAGGTAACACTGTTGTAGGTGGAGTTGCCGTAGCGGAGGATACTGAAGACACACTTCTCTGGCATATGAGGCTAGGTCATATGGGAGAACGTGGGATGCTAGAACTGCACAAAAGGAAGCTGCTAAAGGGAGTGAAGGAGTGCAAACTTGATTTCTGCAAGTTCTATGTTCTGGGAAAACATAGCAAGGTGCAATTCAGACATGCCAACAATAGGACAAAAGAGATACTAGAGTATGTCCATACTGATGTGTGGGGACCAGTGAGGGTTGCCTCACAAGGAGGATCTCTGTACTTCCTAACCCTAATCGATGATTATTCAAGGAAGGTGTGGGTGTACTTCTTGTGGCACAAATCTGAAGTGTTTGACAAATTCAGATTGTGGAAAGCTGAAGTGGAAAAACAGACAGGGAAACAAGTCAAGTGCCTCCGGTCAGATAATGGGACAGAATACACGTATGGCCCCTTTGTGAAGTTCTGTGAAGAGCATGGTATTCAACGGCACTGGACTGTTAGAAAGACACCACAGCAAAATGGAGTCGCAAAATGGATGAACAGGACGATTGCAGAAAGGGCTCGGTGCATCTGATTGAATGCAGGACTCCCAAAGACTTTCTGGGCAGAGGCAGTGAATACGGTAGTGTTTATAATCAACCGATCACCAAGTACTGCTCTCGGAGGGAAGGCCACGCAAGAGGTGTGGACAGAAATTGAAATAGACTATTCGTCTATGAGAATCTTTGGTTGTCCAGCCTATGTTCACGTTCCACTTGAGGAGAGGTCAAAGCTTGATGCAAAATCCAAACACTGTGTATTTCTTGGATATAAGAAAGGTGTGAAAGGATACAAGCTTTGGGATCTGGAAGCAAAAAAGATAATTATCAGCAGAGATGTGGTATTTGACGAAGCGTCAATGGTGAAGGCACATCAGGAGGCTCTAGACTTGGATGAAAGCAGCAAGCAGCAAGAAGGAATCCAGATTGAGCTGGAAATCTGTGATACTGACGATTCACCATCAGCCGAACAGATTGAGCAGTAGGTACAGCCGATCGGAATAGCTGCAGGAAGACCCAGATGCACAATAAGACCACCCGAGAGGTATGGTTTTGAAGATATGGTTTCATATGCACTGTCTACCACTAGTGGGGATCCGTCTACTTTTCAGGAGGCAATAATTAGTCCTGAAAGGGACAGATGGATGGAATCCATGGTGGAGGAGATGGAATCATTGAAGGAAAACCAGGCTTGGGAGTTGACAGAACTATCTAAGGACAAAAAGAGAGTTGGCTATAAATGGGTCTACAGGAAGAAGGAGGCCATCTCTGAAAAGGAACGGGAAAGATTCAAGGCTCGATTGGTTGCAAAGGGATACTTACAGAGGAAAGGAATTGATTATGATGAAGTATTTTCTCCTGTTGTGAGACATACTTCCATCAGAATACTCTTGGCAATGGTGGCTAGCTATGTTCTGGAGTTAGAGTAGCTGGATGTGAAGACAGCCTTCCTCCATGGTGATTTGGAGGAGGTCATATTCATGGAGCAGCCGGAGGGGTTCAAGCAGCCAGAGACTGAGCATCTAGTGTGCAGGTTGAAGAAGTCCTTGTATGGGCTGAAACAGTCTCCAAGACAATGGTATAAGAAGTTCGATTCTTTCATGATCCGGATAGGATTCACGAGATGTGATTATGACTGTTGCGTTTATACCAAGAGTCTTGATGATGGCTCCTATACTTTTCTTCTACTGTATGCAAATGATATGTTAATTGCTGCAAAAAGTATAGTTGAGGTCAACAAGTTGAAAATCTTGTTGAGAAGAGAATTTGATATGAAAGACCTGGGCGCTGCTAGAAAGATTTTGGGAATGGAGATCTGCAGAGATAGAGCAGTCGGCAAGCTGTGGTTGTCTCAGAAGGATTATGTGAAGAAGGTGCTGGAGAGGTTTAGTCTGGTTGATGCTAAACAGGTCAGCACACCTTTGGCAGGGCATTTCAATTTATCTACAACACTGCCCAGATTTTCCCCTAAGGGACCGGTCTATCGTGGTATAGGGGACCAGTACCCGCAACACAGTGAAACACTCTGCCCAAAAGGGACCGGTCACCCGCGGTATGGGGGACCTGTACCCCAAAGACAATACCAGATTTTGGGCAATTTTCTCTCGAACCAACTTCTCCAAAATCATCCAAAACACGATTTAATGTTTACCAACCCAAAAACTTTACACAACAATGTCATTCCCCAACCCATAGGACATACATACTCTAAGTTGAGGTCCTATAAACAACTAAAACCCATTTAGATCTAAGTTTTCTTTAAAAGTTCTTATGAATTTATTCCCCCTCTAAAACTCAGATTTTTCCTCCAACTCCTATGATATAGAACAAGTAGAGGGATGAGAAGAACTTACTTTGATGATCCTTGAAGATTTGAAGAAGATCCTAAAGTTCCAAGCAATTCCTCCTTACCTCCTCTTTCTCTCTCTCTCTCTCTCTCTATATATATATATATATATATATATCAATGATACAAAACATGAAATAAAAGACTAGTTTTAGGTTCACCCCCAAAAAAATCAGATTTTATTGCTTAAAGACCAAAATACCCTTTGTCTAAACATCTATGTACAACATTGACACTCTTATTTACACTATATACCTTTATATTAGTTTGCTTTTCACAAATCAACCCTTGTACTTGGTATTATAATCCTAGCATCCCTGATTCTCTTTACTTCTCCATTTATTTTAATCATTTTAATTAAGTTTAAACATTTAAACGAGACGGATGTGACAACTCACCCTCTCTTAGGAAAT
>NMUG010011687.1:0-10564 GCA_002855965.1 Monotropa hypopitys
TCGCCCAAGATTGTTGTTGAATTTGAGTAAAATCCATGTTTAGGGTTTGTATGACTTGAATGATGAAAGTTCTTGGTAAATCAATCAATTCCTATCATGTTGAATATTCTATGCTTGTTATTTCGCTTAATTGAACGTTTGACGCAAAAGCCCCAATTTGATTTATGAATCCTAGTCTAGTCACTTTTGGGAAATTTGGGGAAAGTGGGTTGGGTAATTGGAATTGTGAAATTGATAACGTAATGACTACGTTGACACGTTGGAACCCACACGACATTGATATCCTTGACATTGGTATTGTTTTGAAAGGATTGGAACGATTGTTGGAAATGGTTGTTAAAATGATATAGTGGGTTTGACCCACCAATTCTTCGGAAGAATGAGAATTGTCGAGTGCTTTTGATTTCAAGCTGAGGCCTTGGGATGTACCGTAAGGGGTCTCCCACGACATTGCACAATGGGGGTAGTACTAAACCCTCCCGATGGACGGGGAATCGAGGAATAGACGTGTAGAGGTCGATCCCCTCTATGAACGGAATGGCCATGCACTCTTGAGAATCTTGTTTCATCTTGAAAGATGTGGAAAGTTGGAAATTGTAAACATTACGGTAACATATGGTTGACCCGAAAAACACACGTGTTGGAACATCTAGTTGAAATTGGACACTTGGAACATGGTTTACTCGCTTAGATAGTGACCGACTATCTTTGGACGTGTTGTTGTTATTTTTAAGGACACTTGGTATTTTGGAAACACGTTGGACACTTTGGTACACATGCTTCACCTTTCGGAACAAATGAATATCTCCTTTAATTTGTTGTCCTTCAATATCATGCATATTCTTATGCATGCATTTAGCTCATTTCGTACATTGCAATCATATATACCTTTTTTTGAAGATTTCCTACTAGGCGGTTATGCCTAACCCTTTCTTTTATAGGTAAAAAGCCAATGGCATAGCTTGACGAGAATCAAGCACATTTTGATTGAGGCATGGAGCATTGAAGCATGGTCCAGAGATGGATCCTTATTGTATTTTGTCTTTTAAGTTTTCTTTCAAAGACTTGTGGTTTGTAATAAATAACACCCGTGGTACTTCTTTAGACTCATGCGCTTGACATGGATGTGTGATGATTTTTATTTATGGGAATGGTTCATGGTATCATTAGTGTTTTATTCATTATTGCTCACTTCCTCACTTCAAAAAAAAATTATGTTGTCAAATTTCAAGGGTGTTATACAAACGGCCCGCGACTAAAAGCTGCAGCTGCCAGGAAATCAGACAGGTGTCGCCCGCTGGTCGGCCAGAGCCCTTTTTGGCGCCAAACGACCCCCAACCCTCCAGCCTATAAATAAGGACCCCGAGACCCTTCAAACTTCACACCAACTCCTCCAGAGCATTCTTACTCTCTGTTTCTCTCTCTAGAAGTTATTTCGACAGATTAACGTTTATCTTCAACTAAATTCCAATTTTGGATTGGATGGATTCAGTCTTTATGCCGTCTTCTCAGTAATGCATTTACCTTTGATATTATATTCAAAAGGAAAATTTTAGTTGCTTGTGCGGGATTCTGCTTGTTCCCGAATATTTTTGTGTGTTCGGATGAGGTTTCTAAGATTGGATGACTGTGTTTATATTTTGAGTATGTGTGACTGAGACGTGACTGAATATGAGTGAGATATAAAACATATGATTGAGACATAAGTTGAATGGAAATTAAAAAATAGGGTAGTTCTATATACAATCACTAAAATGCTAAATGCAGCCCGCGACTTTTGCTTCGGAAACTAATTTCCGAACAAAATAATTTTTTTCGGATTTTAGTTTTCGAAGTGTTTAAAACATTTCGAAAATTAATTTCTGAATAGTTCAAAAAATTGTGAAAAATTCATTCGGATTTTAGTTTCCGAAGTGAAAAAAAATAGTGGACTGCATTTAGCATTTTAGTGATTGTGTATAAAACTACCCTAAAAAATATCCTGATTTATATTACAGATATTAAAATATATTACCTCCCATGTTTCAATTTCGATTTCGACCCCAAATACTACCTAGGGCAGGGCCTGTCGCTACCGGCAAAAAAATCTACCATTTCTCAACATGGCGTCTGCGATGATGAAGCGATCGTCGACGGTGATCAAATCAGTGGTCGGAAGTCTCCGAACACGAGCCTTCGCTTCTGTCTCCGTTGGGACCGATTTGGTCTCGGCCGCACCGGATGTTTCTCTCCAGAAAGCTCGAAGCTGGGACGAAGGCGTCGAGTCCAAGTTCTTCACTACACCTCTTAAAGACTTGTTCAAGGTTAGCCTAATCTTAAAAATAATAAATATTGTTTGTTTCCTGGAATTGGGTTTGTGGTTGTAATTTTATTTTGGTTAATGAATTTCTGTTTTTTTGTTCTTCGGCTTTGTTTGATTTATTTTGCAGGACAAAAAAGTCGTCATCTTTGGGCTTCCTGTGAGATTCTACTTTTTGATTACTTGTTAAAAGACGTCATCTTGGGCTCTAAGAGCCCTTTGGTACGTGAGAAAGGAAAGGATTTGGGTTTCTCACCAAATCTCATCATTTTTTGTGAGAAAGGGTGAGAAACCAAACTTACTCTATGTTTACATGTAAATCACACCATTTCTCATCCTCTTTATCCAACTTCTCTCCCCTTTCTCTTCTTTTCTCACCGTTTCTCACATACCAAAGGGGCTGTAAATTCGGGCCCTCAAACTTTGTTAGACATGGAAGATACAGATTACGAATTACCACTTAAATCTAATCTACAATTTCAGAAGGAATAACATTGCGAATACTTGAATTAATGTAGCTCTCCATTGTGTTATGTAGCTCACCATTGTGTAACATTGCGTTATGTAGCTCACCGTTGTGTTGTTGCCAACCAAATATGCTGCTTTAAAATTGGAAGTTATACAGTTTTGGGGGTTCTATATACAACCACTAGAATACTGAATACAACCCGTTTTCTAAATACAGTCCACACTAAAAAAGTGTACTTTTTTAAAATTTTCTAAATACAGTCCACCTCGGACACAAACTTCCGAACGACATAGGGTTGTTCGGAAGTTTGTGTCCGAATGGTTCAACGCATTTCGGAAGTTTGTGTCCGAATGGTTCAAAAAATTTGTTTGGAAGTTTGTGTCCGAATGCTTCAAATAAGGGGTAAAAATGTCCAAAAATTTTAAAAAATTATGGGCTGTATTCAGCATTTGGGAAAACGATGTCGTTTTGCATTGTTGTGCATTGTGTTGTGCAAATGTGTGATGCGTGTAGCATTGTTGGGTAGAAAACTATTAATGTGTCAAAGAAGTGAAAGAAGCAGAAAATTATGTATTGATGCCAGGATATTCCCTACATGTGTTGTATCAATGAGAAACATTGTACGCCCTGCTTCCAAATCCGTATTTTGTGTAAGTAGAAAACTTGGGAAAGAGTAAAAAGACAGCCTTTTGTATTCCAATACAAAAAACTATAGTTACTTTTGTGATATTTGTTTGACTGTCTTCCAGGGTGCTTACACCGGAGTTTGTTCAACCCAACACGTTCCTAGTTATAGGAACAACATTGATAAGTTCAAGGCCAAGGGGATTGACCATGTAGTTTGTGTAGCTGTCAATGATCCGTATGTTATGAATGGTTGGGCAGAGAAGCTTGATGCCAAAGATGCTGTAAGTTGCACCTTAATCATCTTTTGCACCTGAAAATTAAAAATCATCTGGCTTTCAGTATGTGATAATGACTAATCTTTAACATTAATATGAAACAGTTGGTTGATGGGTTGGCCGGGTTGTAATCTGCGTCTGGCTATGGAGCAGGCCCAGGTTTGAAAACCAGTTACCTATGGAAATTGGAGTCAATATAACAATTTGTTTGCCCTAACCTATCAATCTGAAAAGAATAAGAACCTGTATCTGACACCATCCAAATGCATTTTTACTTTCTTGGAGGAAAAATATCCAATTAATATCGTAAACCAAAACAAAGACATCGTCTACTATCCAGCTCGATTGATCAAAGCCACCATTGTTAGGTAGTCCGGACTTACCACTCCCTCCATGGGCGGAGCCAAAAAAATAATAATTTGTGGGGTCAAACTATAAAAATGTGCACGAGTTTTTAAATGTCTAGCATTTTGAAGTAGTTTGGGATAAATTAATGGTTTAATTGTGGGATCAAAATAGCAAATTTCGGGTTCAAAATATAGCATGTCTTTGTGAGAAATTAAAGAAAGTGGAGTCAAGTGATCCCATCTTGGTGGCGGAGCGACTGATTCCCTCCTACCCTTTTCCAGTGCCAACCACTGGTCTACCACAAACCAAACACACCATCAGGGTAGTCGTCAATGAATTAGAAACAAATGCCGTGACCACCTCCATTCCACCTCTATTAGACGCACTATTGTTTAAAAGGAAAGAGGCTGGGAAATAGGAAATGAAGGAATTATTTATATAGAAAGGTGAATGATGGCAATCATGTCCAGAACCATATCCGTCGCATCATGACAACCAACCTAGCAATGGTAACTTCCTCCATCACAAGACTTCTATTCGTGAGGCCTTGTTGACGATGAGCTTGCATCCATCACGCTTATTAACATGTTTCTGGTTGTTATCTCCTTCATGGCATCAATCATCAACTACTTTCTTTTGAATCTTATGAACCCATGTCTCAAGATTATTGGTTCTGTAAATGTGGATACACGTAGTGATTGTTTATGAACGTAACATCATGGGTGTTTGTGTTTGTTTGAAATTATGTACTTATGTTGAGCCGTGGAGCCTACGACTAATGCATAGATCTGATTATGGTGCTTTTGATTGTTTGCTAATGTGGTGATACAAGAGTATTTATTTATTTATTTATTAATGCATGAATGACTAGAAGAAATTCTTTTAGTTTCTTGGTCTTTCATATCGGCTGCTATTTATAGTCTAGTGCGCGAGTCTCAGCAAAAATAGTCCAAAGCATTAGAGGAAATGTCAATTGATTGGTCATTTGTTACGGGCACCCAAATTAGTCATTAGTCCATTTCTATTCTTTACTCCAGGTTATTTCATAAAACGAGGAAGACCAGGGATCTTTTTGGATAGGCATGGATTTTACAATGATGGGAATTGACATTATTTTCATATGAGAATAGATCAAATTGATAGTCCACATATGGATTTTGATATTGAATTTTGAGCTTTATCATTATGAAATTCGATTGCTTATATAATACGACTGCATTATTGTATGTTTAGGGTTGTAGTTACACGTTGAATCCATCTCTTGCTCTAGTTTCAAGCCACGTGTAGCTAGGGCTGCAAACGAGCCGAGCCGAGTATTGAAATGTTCAGGCTTGTTTATGAAATTTTTACCGAGCTCGAGCTCGAGCCGAGTCTCCAAAAAATTTGACGAGCTGAGCTCGAGCCGAGCAGGCCCAAGTATGAGTCGAGCTCGAGCTTGTTCTTGAGCTTTACTAAGTTAAAAGTATTATAGATTTATCCTTGAATACAATTCTAAAACTACAAATAAAATTATTATAATACTTCAATATAAAATTTTACATGTATATAAATTATTAAAAAAAGTATTAGTCCAAAAAAACTTTAAAACTCACTTTTTATTTTTTTAAATTGTACATAAAAATAATAAATTTAGCTACTCGAGCTCTTATCGAGCCATATTAACCCTTTATCGAGTCCTAATCGAGCCGAGCTTAACTTGTGAGCCCCTAACGAGCCTAACGAGCTTGACTCGCGAGCCTAATGAGCCGAGTTTGACTAGCTCGTGCTCGACTCGTTTATTAAACGAGCCATATAATCTGGCTCGTGCTCGTTTATTAAGCTTTCGAGTCGAGCCGAGCCACTATCGAGCTGAGCCGAGTCGAGCTCACGAGCGGCTCTGTTCATTTGTAGCCCTACGTGTAGCTAAACTTCTTTTATTGCAATTCAAATTGACCAAGCAAAATCCCTTCATTTGAAATTCACATCTATCCAAACATAGCCTCAATCTTTTGCTTATATAAAAACTTCAGTCACCATGGCATTCGTACAGAACCTGCTCTTGGAATGTATCATTCGTTGTCCTTGGAAAGTGAGGCTGCATAATCTACGGCCCATCACTTTGCCAACTATTTTCGCTAGCTATGTTCTTTCTTTGTAGCATGTGTCAAACTTGAGATGAAAGGGCAGTGGAGTTATTTTTATGCTTTCCTATGAACAGCATGGAATCCAAGCAGAGAGTAGAACTTTGGATTCAAAGTAATGAAATATTTGTGTGCGCTATTTTTTATTATTCTACACCCATAATATGGTGATGGATTCTGAATGTGGTAAGCTGCTTGTGATGAATATGATTCACATGTGATGCTATCTTGGTTGTGTTGTGCAGTGTGATTGAACTTCTCTGATTTCTGAAGCATCATCACCACATCTTATCCATACTCTGTAAAATAGATTGAATTTTATGGTGACTTCGATGGGAGCTTCCACTTGAGCTTGGACTTGATGATAGACCTCTCTGCTGCTTTGCTTGGGCATTGCTCTCACCGGTATGTCACTAGCTGATGTTCTCAAACTATGACTCGCCTCTGTTGGTCATATTTTATCAAGAAAGTTTTTGTTGTTTTCCTGATAATACTTCCTTTACTTGTTAGATGGTCAGCGTATGTGGTCGACGGGAAAGTTAAGGTTCTGAACGTGGAGAAAGCCCCATCTGAGTTCAAGGTTTCTGGTGGTGAGGTAATCTTGGGCCAGATATGAAGCCGTTTCATATTCTTCCAAAGTCCGAACAGGAATTTCTTTGTAAAATAAATTGAGTACGACACTTTCTGTCCATCGTGATGGTATTTCCCCTTGTTTTTTGTTCTAATCCATTGGCAGTTGCACTTCTCAAGGAAGGTTAACTTGCATACGGTGGATGGATGCTCAAACCAAGAGTGTGAGGGTGTGGTTTTTTAGCCAATCCTGCAAAATAACCTCAATCTCATTCCAGTTGTGTGATTGAAGAATGCTTTCTTGGTTCAGAATTTTAGAATAGGAATTGATCTAACTAAATAAAGCACTTCTCGATATTCATATTTATTTATTTATTTATTTATTGACAGTTAAACAAAAAGCCCAAAATCCTAATCCTATTGAAATGGAATCTCTGAGAACCTGACATATAGTAGGGAGTGCCACATGTTGGGTAAAATATTGCGATGATCGATATTTCAAACAATAATTTCTATTCATAAATACAAGAACATTATAATTGAATTACAAAATAGAAATGAAAATAAAAAATAAAAAAATGAAGTAAACTGAATCGAGCTTGAGTTCTGTTCTTAAAATAGATTTGTTGCCTTCGGAGGGTGTTGAGTTGAATCAGCAATTGTCTTTCAGGATAAGACGGTATTGAACATACTAGTTTTTGGAATGCTACCAAAACTAGTCTTGGCGAATTGAAGTGTGCTCGACTCTCTATCTCTCTCTCAAGAATAGAAAATTGAAATGAAGATAGTTGCTTGATTTCGATTCATTTTTCTCCTACCCAGTAGCATGTATATATATGACTTCATAATGTGAATGGTCAATAAGACCATGAATACACTTTGGAAATAAATATACATGAATGAAAGTTTTCAATGCAAAATTTGAAGGGACAAATATGAACACATGTATGAACACATTGTTTGGTTGCCCTATGGGGCCCTCCAACTCTCAATACATTCACCCTTGCCACAAATTCCAACAATCCCTTACGTGAATGGATATGACAGACAACCTGACACTAAGTACAAAGTAGACTCTAAGAGAAAGCACTACGGATAATTCATGCATATGATAGGTAGCTTTTGGCCTTGAATCTTTCCTTGTGAAAGTCCATCGGGTTTACTAGCTAACCAGTGTCTTGAATTGTTCTGTCGTTTGTATAAACTGAGTTAATAAACATAATATAGTAACTTCTCCTAACACAGTTCAGTTCTCACTGTTGGGTTTATTTTGGCCATGAGACCCTTGTCTGATTCTGTAAGTATTATTTCGAGAATTTTATCTTTCATAAATTTTTATAGAAGCGGTCTCATTTCATACTCACATAGATGACCTTTTATAAATGAATATTTCAAAATACTCTACTTGGCTCACCAACGCATAAGAGTCATTAAAAGCATAAGATTAACCACACACACATCACTGTCATACTATAGGAATGGGTAGGAGAGTTATTCTCCTTAGTGATCAAACTCTATCTACACGCAATTAAACTGTCCTATTGAACCTAGATCTTGAGATCTCCATCTAATGTATTTCCAAATTACGCAAAGTTGTTATTGCAATTATCATCCAAATAGATGTTATTCTCGTAACAGGAGAATATGTATCAAAGTAATCAAGACTTTCTTTCTATTTTTAACATTTGATAATAAGTCTGGCCTTATACTTACCTATTGATCCATCTGCTTTTATCTTTCTTTTAAAGATTCATTTGTACCCAAGAGGCTTATATCCTGGAGGAAGATCCACTAGTTCCTATGTATGATTCTGCAGAATGGAATCAATTTTACTCTTGATTTCCTCTTTCCACATTGGTCCTTCTGGAGATCATACAACTTTCTTGAGGTTCCGAGGCTCACTTTCCAACAAGTATGTTAGAAAATCTGGACCAAAATAAGTTGAGGTTCTTGCTCTTTTACTATGTCTAATCTCTGCTTTCATCAACCGTCTTAGAGTACGTTTACCAAACTCGATTCTCCGATAAATCTATAAGGAAATACATGTTCAAAGAACATTGCATTCCTAGATTCCATTATCATATTCTTGGATATATCTAGTATCTCAGATTTATGCACCAAGAATCGATATGCATTACTATTGTGTGCATAACTGATGCACACACAGTCCACAGTTTTAAGACCTATCTTTACCTTATTAGGTATAGGTACAATAACTTTTGCAAGGCACCCCCACATTCGTAAGTACTTGTAGGAAGACATCCGACCATTCCAAAGTTCATACAGGATTTTGTCAAGTTTCTTCCGAGGAACTTTGTTCAGGAGATAATTTGCTGATAGGATTGTTTCTCCCCATATGTTCTGAGGTAGCCCAGAACTAATCAACATTGAGTTCATCATCTCTTTCACAAAGGAGACTAAAGGTGTAAGGGGAGGAGAAACCTCCAAGGATACCAACAGCAACTCCAAGCCAAACTCTCCCGACCTGCAACACAGTTGTGGAGAGGAAAGGGAGGAGGGTCTGAGCAAACCATAGCTCGGTGAGAAATAAATAACTACAACCACGCATGCATATGGTGGGTACTAACCCACAAGTCCACATGCAAGGAGAGAGATAGAGAGAATAGAAATAGAAGTGCAGACCCTACACCACAACTCAATATGCCTCAAATCCAACTCTAACCAAAGATAGAAAACGAATCCTGAAACAAAGGGGCAACCAAGCAAGATACCATAATAAATCTCAAGTCAATCCAAGAGGGTATGAAACTCATATCAAGGTAAGCGAAGACTCCCTAAGACAAGATACCAACCAAACATCCCTAAGACTAAAGGGATCTGTCACACCCCGGATTTTCAAACCATTTTTTTGAAAACAATTTAAATAAATGCAGCGGAGATCACTACTTGTTGTATCAATACATTCTGTCCATTTGTCATTACATTGTACATGATATGAAACACAAGCGGAAGGTAAAACAGTGCCAAACGGCTACAACTGAAGTACAGAATGTCAAGTACAAGTGCAACTGAACAGAAACTGAAACTACATTACAAGAGTAACAGTACCACCAACAAGTACTGAACAAGGCTCAACTGAAGCTGAGGAGAAGGGTGCAAGCTGCAGTTGGAACTACCCTTCCCAACTCTAGAAAATCCAGCAGCTGACTCCACTCCAAGACCAGCTAGTCCTGCAACACAGACTAGGAAAAGGAAAAGAAAGAGGGTCTGAGCAAACCACGGCTCAGTGACGGTAACAGCTAAACTACAAGGCATGCACGAGACCGTGCAACCCTAAGTGTAAACCCAAGTAACAGTAAAGCCAACAGTGAAGTGAACACACGCACGCACTACAGGAGTGACTGAGAATCTCTTCAACAGACAACACCGATATGTAACCCAAGACTACTACTACCAACACCCGAAATCACCACCACACACAAACCAAAGAACACTGTGAAACCCCAATACCTCGCCCGATTCCTTTCCCTTGATAAGTGTAAATATTATAGATTTGGTGTTGATTTATCTTTGAAAGATATTGGAATTGCAAGGTATCGCTTCTTGAATCATATAAGTTAACTTCCTTGGATCCTGTCTTTACATCCGTTTTATCAATAGATAAGTGTTGAAGTCCCATCATAAGTCCACTCCATATTTCGTTCATTTGTATCGCAAGTGTTCATTGGAACCCCATCATAAATCCGTTCCAAGCTTTATCAATCGTATCGTAAGTGTTGGATTCATATATCATACTAGATATTTGAGATACTCATTCCTTTAGCTTATCTCGATTAGTTCGAAGGCACGCAACTAATATTTTAACTATATTATTTCTATTAGTCCGAAGGCACGC
>NMUG010011688.1:0-10563 GCA_002855965.1 Monotropa hypopitys
TCATACATAAAATCAGTAATAATTTTACATTTCTCTTAGCCGAGGAAATAATTGATTTCGATTTGAAAAGAGATTTATTTCTAAAAAAGAAGTACTGAAAGGCGAGTGGGGTGCCTAATACCTTCCCCATTCGTAATTTAATCCCGGAACTCGAATTTCTGGTTTTGCAGACACCTTTCCAAAATAAAAAGACATTTTCCTAAAACAAAATGACATCTTTTTACAACAAAAATTCCGGTGACTTGGTACACCACAGCTCAATACCAAGTGGCGACTTCGAAAATTCGAAATTGGCATACTCAGGCTGCCATCCATTTTCAAACAAACCCCCATATTTTTAAATCAAATCCATCAGCGTATCTTTTTCCGTCCCAAAAAACGACTCCCACCGTACGTGAGGCGAGGGAAGGACGGAAAAATTTCCCGACGCGACACATCCTATAGGAAGGTGTTGTATAGATCCATAGTTGTTTGTTGTGATTGTTGATGATTTAGGGAATGAATTGTATTTGGTTTGTCTTGGTGTTAGTTATGTGAGTTATAGCCTCGGGTTGAGTGTGCTTTGGGTGAGTTATGAAATTAGGATTTTAGTTTTCTCTTGAGGTTTGAAGTTATAGGGTGCATAAAGTTATCTTGTAGATTCCTTCAAAGTGATTTTGGGTTTTGTGGCCGTGTTGGTCGGAGATTCTAAGTTGGTGATTGAGGTTGTGGTATCACTTATGACTTAGAAGTGGCGATGTGCTGGAATTATCTTAGGGTTCCTTCGAAGTGGTCTTTCGGATTCCTTGGAAGTGTCGGTTGATGGTTTTAACTCGATGAGTAAGATTTTGGTATCGCTTGGTGATTGAGTTTGTGGTGTCACTTGGAGACCTAGATGTCTTGTGGACTTCTTTGGAGTGTTCCTTGAGTTTCATCGTGATGGTGTTTGATGGTTCAGAAGTTTGGTTGTGGTTTCAGAATTGACTTGCAGTTTGGAAGCGATATGTCTATTTGGATTAGTGTGGTTATGAGGGAATATTTTCCTTAGTGTTCTTGGGAGCTAGTACGGTGATGTGTTTGAGGCTTCCGTGGAAAGTGGTTTAAGAAATTGCGATTTGAGTTCTAAAGATTGGGGTTGTGTGTAGAGCTTGGGAGTTTGCAGTCTTTCACTAGTTTTGACTTGAGTTGGTGAAAGTTTACCTGAGGTATGGTAAATTCTGTGGTTTTGGGTTGTTTGTGGAATATCGGTGGTTTCTATCCATCTTCGTTGGTGATGTCTTAGGCTTTCATTCATGCTTTCTCCTACTCGGTGCCAGAGTTTTCATTCTGGGCAATGAATATGCGTTGACCACTCCAATTCTTCGTTTGGCACATTCGTAGTTGTGAGAGTTGCCTCGGTATTCATTGGTTATTTTGAAAGCTACTCGTTGTTGGAAAATCTTCTAACTCCTCTTTATGGGACTCTCGATGTAGTAATCATCTCTCGTCGTCTATCTTTCGATGATGGGCGGAATATTCTAAGTCTTGGCACTTGCGGGGTAGTAGTGCGTTGTTCGCCTCTCGTGTAGAAGTTCATCTTTGTTGAGGAATCAAGTGTCTTGGAATTGCATTCCCGTATCTCGCACTCTCTTGTGTTGGCTTGTCGATCTTGCACACGTTCCTCGTTGACCATGTCACTTCGTGAATTCGACTTGGTGTAGTTTCTTGTTCGCCGTGTCCTCTTGTGTTCAGACACTCTTTATTCAGCGATATGGTTACATATTGGATTTTATGTGATAGTGTGTGGTGGGATTGGTTCGTGGTTGGTGTGATCAGTGAGACGAGTTTACTTTTGCATTGTACAACTATGTTGCGAGTGTTGGGATAGAATGCGTGTGTTTCTTTAGAGTCGACTATACCGACTTGGTTTGTAGTGATGTTTGGCGTGACCGGTGTGTGTAGTCCATATCATATGGTATAGGAATGAACATGAAGGATTGTTTTGAGAAGGTGACTGGCCAGCACATCTCAAATCGAACTTCTTAGTCATTCTGGTACCGCGCTAGGTGTGTGCGGGTTGGGTTGTGAGGTTTCAGTTGTGGAGTTTTTTTTCTTGGTGATGTTGTGGTTGTGTGGGGTGATTTGGGTGGCATGGTTGTTGTGTGATCATCCCTTGTAGTTTGTTTTGCTTTCAACTCCTCTCTCGTATCGGTTGGATTGTTGCGATTTTATTCGGAAATCAAATTCGGGATTGTTTCGCGCGTTCGTGGCAGTGTAGTCATTGTAAATGTCCTTGTGGTGGTTGAAAATTATTTTTTTTGTTTTTCATTCTGGAAATTATGTTGGAAAATCAGAGTATCCGTATCATGTCCGCGTGTCGGCATCGTACCTGTACCATATCCGAGTGTCGGCACTGTATCCTCATGTCCAAATCGTGTCCTTCATGTATCGGCATATCCTAGGCGTGTCCTTGGCTTGTTCTTGACATGTCGGTGTGTCCGTAGCGTATCCTTGGCGTGTTGGTGTATCCATGTCGTGTCCCTCCGTATCCTTGATGTCTCGGAGCGATTCTGTCCCTTTGGCACATCTGTATCATGTTGTGGTGTATCCGTGGGTTTTGTAGGAATTTTCTGGAAATTTTACTTGCGGTTCGGTTCTTGATGCCTTGCACTTTCGTTGAGAATTCACATTTCTCTAGTTCGGGCGATGAATAATCGTGTGAGAAGCGTGAAAGGTCCTCTTTTCTTAGAAATTCTCGCGTTTCTTGTTGATCATCGTGTGTATTTTCGGTTTTCCCTTGTCATAAATCACCTTTTTGGGATGTTCGTTGGGCTTGTTTGCGGTTGCGGAGGTTATCTAAGCTTCATTTTGGTGCGTTCTTGAGAAGAAGTGGGAAGTGTGTTGTCAAATCCTCGTGGCATCTTCCTTGTGTGGTTATTTGTAGTGTGAACTCATTCGTTCTTCGTTGCTCCGTGACCTCCGCCTTAGAAATTTCGAGGACGAAATTTTTGTAAGGAGGGTAGTTTGTCACACTCCGGAAAATTTAAGTATTTTCCATCCGTTCCAAAATTTTAATAAAATCGAATTTCGGGATTTATTTCCTTTTTCTTCAAGATTGGTCGATTTTCGAAAGTTCAAATCCTCGTGTCGTTGGAATTGTGGTTGTGTCTTGACACACCAATGATCATCATAAATCATTTCACTTAAGTTCGTGGTATTAGAAATCCTAGTCGTAGGATGCATTTTGGTTTCAAAGTGTTCGGGTAAGCCCGGGAGTTGTTCTTAAATCGTAGAAATTATTGTGGGCTTGAGGAAGGCTTGGGAGTGACCTTAGAATGTGTGTTCGGTGTCTAGACATTTGAGGAAGTATTTGAGGTTGCGTCGGGAAGGTTCGGGATCGATTCGGTCGCGTTTCGGTGCTTCAGCACCTTCCCCGTCCGGACCAAGGTTGGCCCCATCTGGACGGCTGAGCAGAGAGTTCGGGGATATGCTGCATTTGGTCCTGTCCAGAACATAAAGGGTCTCGTCCGGACGACAAGGGTTCCCTGTCTGGACGGAAATGGTCCCATCTAGATGGAGCGGCAGCAGAATGCGCGATTTGTTATGTTTTGAGGGTTTTAAGTGCGGCCCTACCTCTTTTGCTCTCATTTCAGCCCGCCTCTATCTCTCTCTAACCCTAAATCTCTCTCTCCCTCTCACTTCTCTCCTCCATTCACTCAATCCTATCAAGATTTGGAGCTTGTCTTCTTCATAAATAGTGATAGGGACATCGAGAGCTTCACATTGACAGTGGCAGATCGTCTTGGAACGGTATGTATCTCCCTCTCTTGCTCCTATAGTTGCTCTCCTCCATTTCCTAATGGTTGAACCTTGTAGGTCTCGACAAGAGCTTTGTTGCGGTGGGTTTGGCTCGTGGTGAGGCGATAGGCATTTTCCGGCGATTGCTTCGGTGACTTTCCGGCGATGCTCCGGTGGGTAACTCTTAACTCCTACATTGTGTGTGTGGGTGTGCGTATTTCCATTCCATGATTCGTTGCGTATCGATTGTCAATTTCCCTTATGCGTAGTCGCATCATTCGTAGTTTGATTCGTGGCGTTGGGTGCGTAGTCGCGATGTTGTCATTCGGTTAATTGGTGTCGGACTAGCCTAGGGAAATTGTATTGGTTTTGAAGTGGTATTGCGGTAGAGGGAATGACTTGGGTGTTGAGAACTATCCCTAGAATTGTATAGGCACCAAGTGTTCGATGAATTGCCCGAATGAGTCTCGAGGTGGAATTTGGGTGTGTCGATCGTGTTAAATTACTATGGTGATCGTTTAGTAATGGTTTTGACGTTCTTGGGTCGTCGTGGTATCTTAAGTGTGAGTTGTGGCGAAATGGGAATATTTCCCTTTGTTGTCAAATGTGGTGAATCCCCTACCTAGTTGGGGTTGGTCATGGAAACTCTTGGGTTATATGGGTTGTGACTTCTTTGGGTGCTAGTAACATTTTAGTGTGGTTGGTGTATGTCCCCTTGGTGTTGTGACGACGGGACATTGGAAGGTGTGTTGAACCTTGTTCTTGAGGGATTTGTGGAAATGTGAGAAATGGATGATTTGACTTATAACATAAAGTACCCAATGAATACAATGAACTTCCAATATGAGGGATGGATCCTACAAGGACCACCCTTAGCTAATCCTTAATCATTCATCTAAACACACTAATGGAATAAAGAAGTGAAATGTGGATTTGACTTGAATGGTTCATGCCCAAGTTAGTTTGTCGTGTTAAGTAGGAGATATGTGTTCCCTTGAAGTCGCAGAATCACTAGATATCATTGACGGGTGATGATCTAGGAATAAGATCCTTTGGCCATAGGTGGGAGATACGAGTTCTCAGAAGTCTCAGAATATACTGGATACGCTGGCAGGCGGGATCCTGGAACAAAGATTAACACATGTGGTTTTACTCACCCTTATCTAGGGAAGATTGGTGACTCGCTTGTTTAGGAGTCGACCGGAGAAGAATGTTAGAATAAAACGATAGCCTTGTGATGGTATCGTGGTAGTACCTCTTGGGTGAGCCAAGGTAGGAAAATGATAAAATGTGTAACTCCAATATTCAATATCAACTACAATCTTGTGAATCCAAAACCGTACTAATGAAAATGGGAATGATTGGAATGATGAAAGGACTTGACATTGGGTTCCTTGTGAGTGATTGTAGATGTTGATAGTGTCTTGACCGTGGTTTGAGTTGAGGATATGTGTGACTGAGTATTGAGGTTCGTGTGTCCCTTAGTAGAGTTCTCTTGTGATAGTGTTTACGTTGGAGATGTAGGTTGGTTTGGGTGACACTCTACTTGTATGACCTCAGAGATACTCCTAGTCTCACGTTACTTCGGTGTGTGCGTGTGTTGTGCCCTCTCCTTCACTTTACTTACCTTTGCTTTGTGGCACATAGGGTCGCATGCGCTCTCGCATGCTTTGTAGTCGTTAGTTGTTACCGCACTGAGCCGTGGTTTGCTCAGACCCTCCTTTCTCTCTCTTTTCCAGGATTGTACTGCATGGTTTCTCTTGCAGGGTGACTTGGAGCTTGTGCTAGCAGCTGGTTCCTTTGGAACTGCGGCCTCGGCTCTCCTTGTACTTGGCACTTCAGTTCAGTTCTTAGGTTGTAGCACTGTTGTAGTTGTGCTTTCTTTACAGTTATAGTAGGTAGCTATTCTACCTCCTTTCCCTTTTCTTTTAGTTGATCAAATGTAAAAAATTCAGTAGATGTACTTTCTTCCTCTTTTCTGTATCACTTGTAATGTAATGGATGTTCTATTGATCGTGATGTATAACAATGATTAACACCCTCCTTTTTATATGTGGCTCTAAAAAAAGACTTGAAATGTTTTTATTAAAATCGAGGGGTGTTACACCCTATCACTTCTCTCTTCAATCCTCCCCCATCCTTCAAGATTCAAGGGTTTTGCCCTTCATTAACGTCAGTGAGCATGACGAGGGCTACATGTGGATGGGTTTAGATCGTCGTGGAACGGTAAGTCTCCCCCTCTCTTTCTCTAGCCCTAGCTTCTATATTTTCTCTCCTCCATTGTTGGCTAATGGTTTAGCTTGGTAGGTTGCGGTGAGAGCCTCGTAGCAGCGGATTCGGATCGTGGTGAGGCGGTGAACATTTTCCAGTGACCTCTCTGGTGACTTTTCCAGCAACTCTGTGGTGGGTAACTTCTAACTCCTACCTAGCATGCTTGGGTGTGCGTATTTCTATTCCATGTTTCATTGCCTCGTCAATCGTTGATTCAATATGCATAGTAGTATCGATTATCCTTCGATTTGTTGGCGTTGGGTTAGTCTAAGAGGGTTGTATTGATGTTGGAATGGTATGGAGGTGGAGAGAACAACTTGTGTGTTAAGGATTACTCTTAGAAATGTATAGGCGCCAAATGATCGATGAATTGCCCGAATGGGCCTTGAGGTGGAAATTGGGTGTGTCGACCGTATCAAACCTTGATAGTGATTACTTGGGAATGTGTTTGACTTACTTGGGTCCTTACGGTATCGCGAGAGCATGCGTTGTGGTGAAATGGGGATTTTCTCCCCCTTGTTTTCAATTGTGGTGAACCTTCTATCTATTCGGGATTGGTCATGGAGAATTCTTGGGGTATGTGGGTGTTGTGACTTCCTTTAGGTACTCATAGCATTGTGGTGTGGTTGGTACGAACCCCCCTTGGTGTTGTGATGATGGGAAGTTGGAAATTGGTGATGGACCTCACCTTTGAGGGGATCGTGGAAATGTGGGAAATTTATGGGTTGAGCTACAACGAAATGTACCCAATGAACACAATGAACTTCCAATACGAGGGATGGATCCCACGAGGACCACCCTTAGCCAATCCTTAATCATTCACCTAAAATCACTAATGAAATAAGGAAATGTAAGTGTGAGGGAAAATTGTTTTAGGGGAAGGCAGCCCCAACAACTCTATTCGTGTTGAGTGGGAGGTACGCATTCCCTAAGTCGTGGAATTACTGGATGACACTGACGGGTGATGATCTAGTAATAAGATCCTTTGGCCATAGGTAGGAGATACGAGTTTCCAAAAGTCTCAAAATATACTGGATACATCGGCAGGCGGGATCCTAGAAAACCTTAACACATGTGCTCTACTCGCCCTTGTCTAGGGGAGATTTGTGGCTCGCTTGTTCAGAAGTCGACTGGGAATGAATATTGGAATAAAATAATAAAGCGTATGTTGGAACTACTTTACCCCTTGGGTGAGCCAAGGTGGGGAAGAAAATGGAATGTGTAACTCCAATATTCAATATCAAATGCGATCATGTGAATCTAAAACCTTAATAATGAACGTGAGGGTGGTAGGGAGATGATGAGTTTTGGGTGTTGGATTCCTTGTGAGTGAATTGTGGACGTTGATCGTGTTGACTGTGGCTTGGGTTGAGAGTAGGTGAGGTTGAGTGACGAGGTCCGTGTATTCCTTAGTAGAGTTCTCTAGTGTTGACTTTCACATTGGGGACGTCGATCGTAGTTTGGGTGACACTCTACTTGTTTGACCTTGGAGATACTCTTAGTCTCACGTCACTTGGGTGTGTGTGTGCGTACGTGTGTCGTGCCTTACCTTTGACTTAACGTTCCTTTGGTTTTGGTAATACTTAGGCTCGTATGCGCTCGTGCATGCTTTGTAGTCATTAGTTGTTACCCCACTGAGCTGTGGTTCGCTCAGGCCCTCCTTTCTTTCTCTTTTCCAGGATTGTGTTGCAGGGTTTCTCTAGCAAGGGGATTTGGAGATTGAGCCGGCAGCTGCTTTCCTTAGGAGCTGCAGCCTTGGTTCTCCTTATACTTTTGCACTTCCTTTTCAGTTTTTAGTTTACAGTGTACAGTTACAGTTGTACTTTCTTTCCCTGTACTCTTTGAGTTTTCTATATTGTATCAAGATTAATATAATGAGAACTTTTACTGCAATGCATCTGAATAGTAACAGTTAACTCCCCAGTGTTTGTGTTTACTGTATTTCAAAATAAAAATATACGTTGGAAATGTTTTACTTAACAATATGGAGTGTTACAAGTTAGTAGAGATAGCTTGTTTATTTTTATTCAGTTGTTGTAGTTGTTTTGTTTCAGACAGTTGTAGCCTTGTACCTATTTTGATTATTGTAGGTTTTGGAGTTATAATAATTGGGTTAGTGAGGATTGATCTTCCACTATGCTGAGTTGGTATTGGGATTGTATTGATCACTTGGAGTTTTCTATTGTGAAACTTTTGTTGAGTAGTGAGGTACTCCTTATTGAAGTTATTATGAGGTTTTTAGATTTAAAGTCTTGGGTAATTTATAATTAGTAAATTTTATTGAGGTTTGTTCTACCTTGAGAGTTTGATTTTTTTATTGACATCTTCTTTGTAACATTCTCCGTCCAATATTCATTTTAATTTAAATGATTATTGGGACAGGTCAATACATATATACTCTATTGAAAGGTCAGATGATATGCTTATAGCTAAAATGTATGTGGCTGATATTATCCTATTTAAAAATCAATGGCCAAATTTTTATCTCCTTAGATAAGTTTGTTGCGTGTCATGCCCCGTTCCGGTACAACAAATAAATGTATGCACAGACACGACAGCGTGAATAAATAGAAAATCTATAATATAATATTAAATGCTAAACACAATAGAACTGAATAATCTCTCATAATGAAACTGACCATAAGTATTCATAAGATAGTTTTTTACATTTTTCCAAACTCTCAAGTAAATACAATAAAACTGAAACAAAAAGTAAATACTGACAACTATTTAAGCTCCTACAGCATGCTCCAATCTCTGACTCTGTAGTGGACCAATCCGAGCAATCCGAATTTGGATTTCTCAATGTAATAAAATACAATCAAATTCAAGAGTTTGTTAGTTATATTAGACTTTGCATTAAATCAATGACTAATAATGCTATGATAAATAATCTATGATAACATGGGAAACATGCAGAGTACAACAAGTGAAGTATATTAACTAAGATTAATAAATCATAACTATGATCATATTTGTCTTCTAAAGGCATGTATTGCTATAATTATCACATTACGTGCTTTATTGTTTAAAACCAATTCATCGGGCCCTGTTTATTGGCTTTGTTTTCTAAATGGAAGAATCGACGACATTATCTTATCAACCCCGTGGACAGTCGGGTACCAACCATACGCATTATTATGGATGCATCGATGTTCGACCCTTTGGTCCATACCGAGTACATCCACCCATAAATATGTCTACTTGAAACATCATGGAACATTTATATGCTATGTCCAATATCATCACAACACTTTGCTATTTTGGTGTCGTTTTATGATTTCGATTGCGGTGTTGTATGGGTTGTTGGTTAGCTGGATGGGGTGTAGTTGTTTTGCTGGCTGGGTGTATTTCTCATTGCTGTTTTAGCAATTATTTATATATATATATATTTGGCTTTTCAAAAAAAAAAACTTTCCATATATTCGGCATCTAATCCATATCACTTGGTTCCTTCAATAGTAAGATTTCAACACACCCGTCATCATATTTCGACTTTCTTTTCCACGTGCTTGTTATTAACGCGATAACAAAATTACAACTCCTAACATATCCCTAGCATGCTTCTAAACATGCCAACTTATCAATAAAATAACCAACAGACCGGCACAAGCAGAATTTTACACAAATGTCCGAAATTTCTTTTCTGAGGAGAATATCGAAGACGATCATATTACAGAGAAGCAGATGTAAAAACTGACTTCATCCGATCCAGCACCAGAATTCAGTTAAGGATAAACGCCAATATGATCAGATTTCCATGCAACGGTCAGCCGACCTCGGAAATCAACGAACGTATTTTGCACGGATCTCATCTTTAAAATCTGACATTTCCTACGGAACGGATTTTCTGGGAGTCGAGCAGTCCAGGAGGTGCACCAAATGCTTTTAAAATTAGGCAGGATATCAGAGCCGTATTTCAGGGTTTTTCCGGAAAGTGTCTGAATCAAGCCCGGGATATTTGTTATATTCGCGATCCAACACAGCGATCACGAATATCCGATTTAAAATGTTAAAGTCAGAGTTCTCCGAGGGGACGACAAAGCGTAAACAGAAGCTTCAGACCAAAATTAGAACTCCGGGATACTTTTTCAATTTTAAATGTATTTTCTTTTATTTTAATTAATTTTTCCGAAGGGGATAAGCTCATTCCCATCCAAGAAGCTTCCTAAAATATCTATCCCACACGTGGCTGGCCAGCCACGCATTTTGGGGAGATATTTTGACTATGTCGCAACTATAGTTGCGACATAATGTGTCTATAAAAGAAACTCAACCTCGACATTTCTAAGGACAGCATAACCCATTTCCATCTCAATTCACTCTCAAATACCAAAGCCTCCAGACATTTTCTCTCAAATGTCTTCCAAAAACCACCCAAACTTCGACCAAAAATTCGAAAAACCAAAATCCAACCAAGAACAAGTCTCGTTCTTGAAGTATTCTCGAGCTTATTTTCTTCGGTAAATTAATTTGCCTCTTACTTTCGGCAGACTCTTGGTAGTCTTCTAATTTATAGTTCGGTATAAGTTAATT
>NMUG010011689.1:0-10563 GCA_002855965.1 Monotropa hypopitys
GAGCCTCCGGCGGTCATCCGCCAGGCTTCTGTTTGTCCTGGCATAATACCCTCATGGGTTCGCCCCTTGACCGAGCCTTCATCAATCATCTGCACCGGCCTCCGGTCAAGGATTTTCGCCATAATGGTCGAGCCTCCGGCGGTCATCCGCCAGGATTCTGTCGGTCTTGGCATAATACCCTCATGGGTTCGCCCCTTGACCGAGCCTTCAACAGTCATCTGCACCGGCCTCCGGTCAAGGACTTTCTCCACAATGACCGAGCCTCTAGCGGTCATCCGCCAGGCTTCTGTCGGTCCTGGCACAAATACCAGAGACCATGCTACCAACAGTCATCTTCCAGGCTTCTACTGGTCTCACTCTACTGGATAAGATGCCCGAATCATTCTAAGGGGACTGGTAAACCCCTTAACTTTTCCGGATGCCAACAGTTATAAGTTTTTTTTTATAAAAACTGATCAAGCAAGATGGCGTTCATACATTTCATTAAAGAAGAGAGTGGATCAACGTCTGGAAGATGATTACAAACATTTTTCAAAAAAAGCAAGCAAAAGAAAAAGAAGAAAAGGAAGCCTTCAGTTTTGCTCCGAGCGGTGCTCCTCCCTGTCGGCTGCTTCCTTTTCTCCTTCTTCCACATCTTCCTCGACCTCCGGAAAGGTCTCCTCTATCGGAATCAGGAACACCTCCGGACATTTGTCGTACCTCTGGGCGGAGTGACTCTCTAGGACGCCTGCCCTTTGCAGCGCCAAGTCATATCCGTCCCGATGGCCCGTCTTATAGCCAGGGGTGTAGCTGTATCCGTGCTGAATGAGCACCTGATCCCGACACTACTTTCCGAAAGTCTCTCGGGCGTCCTTCAGACCGGATCCATAGCCGGACTCCTTGGCCGCCTTGTCCGACTCTACTCACTTCTTCTTCTCAACGTCCAGCTCCTTTTTGTGTAAACGCCTCTCGCGCTGGAGCTTCTTATCCAGGTCAACCTCCAGTGGTTTTCGGAGGCTTGCAATCTCAGCATCCTTTGCGGCTCTCTCCTCCCTCATACGGATCCTCTCACTTGCAAGGTACATGAACTTGTCATATACAGTGGAGAAGCAGGCAAGGCCCTACAAAAAATTCAATCAATCAGCAAATCGCACGAAGTACAGGGATCCGGAAAAAGACTGCCAAAGATAATTCCTCGACAAAACATGAGAAGCCCTTCTCCACCCTGTCGACATAGTGATCCGGCAAACAAGCAGTGTTGTCGGGAGACTCCAAAACCTTGGCAAACCTCACCCCAGCTCAGGGTGCTCCACCACGCTATCGGAGGCCAAAACATGGGTGCCATCCGGCCAGGTCAGCTGGGGCTGCCATATCTCATCAGCACCGACCGGCTGCTTGCCGCGGTCGCCGGCCGAAATGAAGAAGTCCTGACCTGAGGCTGCTGGTTCTGCTCCTTAGTCTCCACCACCGCATCTTGGACTCCGGCCTCAACCAGAGGAGTCCGGGAGCCGTCTCCATCTCCAGTTGTGGCAAAGCGTCCTGGGGTCGCAGGAACGCCTCTAGAAGTGGTGTCCTCCGTTTCTGTGGCAACCCTCTTCCTCTTTCTGACAAATTCACCCGTAATGAAGGCAGCGTGTGCCTCAAATCCCTCTCTAATTGGCATCTTTGATGATCCGGGCAACTTGGCAGTGGTTCGGCGAACCTCTCGCTTTCTTTTATCTTCCAAAAAGGACAAATAAGTCAGCTGGTACTCAAGGACCCAGGGGACGTCTCTGTGTGGAAGTGCCTGGAGTGCAGCGAGATGACTAGGATCGACTTGGTTCTTCAAACGGAGAGTGACTTTTGAAAGGGCTGCAAAACAGAAAATTCAATCATTCGGCATAAAGTAAAGCAGGATAATTGAAAGCCCGAAGACTCAACAAAGCTTACCAGGCGACCCCTTAGCAGTTGGTATGGGTATGCTCCCATCAGCAGGGTTGTTATAGCCTCCGGTCACTATGACATAAATATCGGCCCACTTATCAGAGTCCGGCAGACGGGTGAACAAGTCTCCGGACCCAGACCGGGTGCTCAGAAAATAACGATGTTATTTTTATTTTGGGAAAGCGTGAAGAGGCCAAAGAGATCTGCAACGGAGAAGACGAGACTTTGGGTCCGGCACAACTTTCTAATACAGCCGACCACACTATACGTATTCCCAGAGAGTTGGGCTGGGGAAAGCCCATACTCACACAAGAGGTCTCTTATAAATTCATCAACTGGTAGCCGGAGGCCACCCTCCGTAATGGTCATGAAAGGGATAGCAACGTAATCGTCACCATAAGGAACCTCCTCTGGCTCGTACAGAAGCTTTGTCGTAACGTCGTCAGGGATGGCATATTTCCTCCTAAAATCAGCCGACAGAAGGACGCCGGTCTTAGTGTACTGCAGGTAGGGACAGGCGCGCCTGCCGGACGGCCCAGCTGCTTCCGGCTCCTCCTCTTCGGCAGTCCCTTCAACCTCAGCAGGAATTGTCGGCGGGAGACGAACGACCACTGGGCTTGCCGACTCAACAACTATGTCGGTCTCAACCCTAGCACTTGGAGTCGATGACGATGATTCCACGTCGGTCTGAACATCAGAGCATGTTTCTACATCTGAGCCCATCACCATATCAGAGCTTGATCGGGTGTCGTCGGAGTCCGACATCTTCTGCTCACGTCCTGTCGGACAATCAAAACGAAAGTTAGAGGGCGATAGATCCCCATATTTGGGGCTCGCGTCGACTCTACTTACTCTCCGCCATGGGGCTTATAACCCATTCGGCAAAAAGGATGACTGTCCGGCAGACAGGCAGTCGGACTAACGAATCTCCCACCGATCGGGCAGGAGACCGCTCTAATAAAAGAAAAAAATGCAGAAGTTATTGAGGTCCGGACAATACCTGGAAGAAAACGAAGAGAAGGAAGTCTGGGAAGCTTAAGAGAGTCCGGATGCTCGGCAGTTGTCTGATGCAGGCGTCGGAGAGCTCAGATTCGCAGAAGTAAATGCCTCAACTAACCAAGTGCTAGTATTTATAGACTGAAGCAGAAGGCCAGCAGCTTCGCACAGATCCCGAAGCGGCGGCTCCAACCAATCAGACGGTGGGTACGGATATCGAAGGGACGTCCCATCCGCACGATCCAACTCCTCTGACCAATCAGAAGATGACACGTGGACAACCCAGAAGCGACGGTTGAAAAGTAATAATTAGTGTCTGGGGACGCGCCGGACAGCGCGCGTGCAACAAACCCAACCCTCCCTTCTGAAGCTTCTGGATGGAAGCAAGTCTTCGGCAACGTTATTCCACGACCGCCCCTACGGATCGATCAGAGTCCGGCAAAATAAATCAATCTCTTCCAACAAGTTGAAAAGAATTGATGGGCTATTGTGGTAGTCGGACCATATCCATCTTGAGTCGGACCCCCACCATCTGGATCAACTCAGCGATCCGGATCCAATTGACACATCACGGAGCAAACCAGGACCGTCGGCCTCACGGAGCTCCGGACATACACTGCAACTGGAGGACAGAACCGACGATTCATCATGTGTTCTTCAGCAACCTAAGCAGTCTCACCGGACACCCGAAGGAGCCAAGCCGGGTCGGCCACGCGGCCTCCTTCAATCTTTGGTATACCTATCCGGACGTCAAGGAAGCCCAGCGTCCCCACTCCCCACTGAAAGATGGAACAACTTCCACCGACGGACGGTCCTATGCCGGAGGAGTCCACTATCGGCAGCAGCAGGGAATAATGACCTCCGGAAGATGGCACTCGGGTCGGCCGTACAACTGATGACGTGGCTCGGGTCGATTTAGCGGCCCATCAGCACTATAGGGCTGACGTCAACACCCAACCTCCCACCCGTGTGCATCACACACTTGCGTACTTGGCGCCCAAGACAGAACGCCTTTATATACTCCCTCAAATTACTGTTCACAACACAGACTATTTGGTATCTGTTCGACCGCTATTTTTAGCTTACAGTTTTCTCTCTCTTACTGTCGCTGACTTAGTTATCGAAGGTTTCTCTCCGTCGCTGCCAATCGGTGGGCACTGACCTTTGTGTTGCAGGAGCCAAGCAGGTGATCGTTTCTTCTGTTATAGGTGACCGTTTATCCATCCGGATCATTCCACCCAGTTGTCCGGCCAGCATCCGAAGGACCCGAAGCTCCCTTCGGATTTTCAGTCACCACATACCTAATTTAATTTAAAAGAAGCGTGCTAGCACAGGCCTTCGGTGATATGTATTTCTTCATTATGTTTATAGTTAACTTATATTTCTTATAATTCTGCTCAGAATCGTTGAAGTGTAAATTTAGTTTTTCCTCTACTGTTTCCTACAGAGATAACTCAGATTCTCTGTATTCCTAAAAGGAATTGCAACGTGAAATTGTCACGTACTTGATTCTTTTCTTGATGGTCATGATCCGTTCATTTTTATTGCTCGTCAAATTAGACGCTCACATAAAACTTATGTTAATCGGAACCCGTAACTACTTCATTAAAATATTTTCTTTGGGAGGAAAATGGTAGAACATATTTTAGAAAATAAAATTATTTTAATGAGGTAGTTTCTGATATCCGCTTAACTTGTATTTTTGCATAGAAGTGTCAGCACTAAGACATGAACGGGCCCGAACATCAAGGAAAGAACAGGATTTGGATCAACTGCACGCTGCGGAGAAGCTGAGTTCTATCCCTTTTACGGTTACCTGGACACTGCAAGAAACAAAATCAAATTGTGGATTTTTAAACAAAACAACATGGGACTATGATAGGTCAGCTTTTGGAGTCTTTCTTTGTTGTCAAAGGTGTCCTCAATATGGGCATGCAACTTTGGCAGACATTAACTTTTGTTATCTTCTTTATTTTATTGTTTTGGGAAAGTGGCACACACAGTGATTTAATTGGTATGTGTATTGGGGCATATATAGGTATTTTGGTGGAACTCTCTCTCTCATGAGAAAAAAAGCCATTAAAGAAAGTCCATTTTGGTATCAAATCTCATGATACTTAAAAGACAGTCTTGCTACTAGACCGTAGTGTGGGGGGTTTGAATCTCATTGTTAATATTTTGGATTTGGCTCCTTTGTGTGTTCATAGTATACAGGCATTATTGGATCCTTGACCAATTGAGGCGCATTCTGCAATTTACCTTCTCCACGATATTCTAGAGTCGGGGCAATGTGAGCCCTCAAGGTTGGGGTCAACCTTTTTTTATTAAAGAAAAAATGAAATATGGTTCCTCCATCACACTCCATAAATTTTATTGCGAATTATATATTCGTTTTATCATATTCGAGTGCGAGTATATCATTTGGAAAAGCCCATTGAACCTACCCTTTTGTTTGGCGCTTGTCTGAGGCGTCCGGGATGGCCTCGGGGACCATCCTGTAGTTTTATTCAATTCTGGTGCAGTTGCACCGGTGCAGGTTAAAGTTGCACCGGTGCAGGTGTTGTTCAGAGTGCACTGCTTTCCTCTTGAAACAGTTACACTGGTGCAGGTATTTGGTGCACCGGTGCAGGGTAACTCTTGAGGCTTCTTCTCAGGTTTGCATCGGTGCAGGTGTGGCTGCACCGGTGCAGAACTGGTTTGCATCGGTGCAGGTATGAGTTGCACCGGTGCACAGAGGTTCCGGATTGAGACAGTGAGGTTTGCATCGGTTGATGCACCGGTGCAACGGGAGTTTGCACCGGTGCAGATATGACTTACACCGGTGCACCTGTAGTTCGGCAGACTATCATTAAGGGCAAAGTGGTCTTTTCACTTGGGGCCATATATATATGGCTTTGGCACGATTCTAGGGCATTCCATGCCCATTTTTCTGCAGAACCTCTCCCTATGTACCTCCCTCTTCTCTCCCTCTCACTTCCCTCCTCAAATCCATCCTCTTCCTCCAAGATTTGGAGCTTCCAGCCTTCACAAACGTCGAGGGGGATGTCGAGGGCTTCGTATTGACGGTGGTAGTTCGCGTATATTCGGTAAGTCGTCTTTTCTCTCAAACCCTAGTTCTTGATTCCTTGCTCCTCCATTGTTAGCTAATGGTGGAACCTTGTAGGTTGCGACGAGGGCTACGCGTTGACGGGTTCGGATCGTGTTGGGCATTTTCCGGTGATTTTCTCCGGTGACTTTCCGGCGACGCTCCGGTGGGTAACTCTTAACTCCTACCTAGTATGCGTCGGTGTGCGTATTTCCATTCCATGTATCATTATTATATCGGTCGTTGATTTACTTTGCGTAGTCGTATCGTTAGTGGTTCGATTCGTTGGTATCGGGGGCATGGTCGCATTGTAGTCATTAAATTAGTTGGCGTCGGGCTAGCCTCGGGAATTTGCGTTAGTCTTGGAATGGTGTAGATGTGGAGAGAATAACTTCTGTCTAGAATTACCCTTAGAACGATATAGGCGCTATGTGTTCGATGAAAGGCCCGAGTGGGCCTTGAGGTGGATTTTGGGTGTGTTGACCGGGCAAATTGATAGGGATGATCGCTTAGTACTTATTTGACTTACTTGAGTCTTTACGATATCGTGAGAAAGTAAGTTGTGGTGGAATGGGGATTTTCCCCCTTGTTGTTGAATTGTGGTAAAGATCTTAGACAATTGGGATTTTTTGGATACGTTGGTGGCATGGCTTTTTTGGGCACTTGTGCAAATGGTGTGGTCGGTCTAAAGCCCCTTGATGTTGTGGCAATGAGAAATCGGAAGTTTGGGTGGACCTTACCTTAAAGGGGGATTTTGGAATCATGGAAACAAATGGTTTGATCGACAATGAAAAGTACCCAATGAATGTAATGAATGTCCAATACGAGGGATGGATCCTACGAGGACCACTCTTAGCCAATCTTCAATCATTCACCAAAACTCACTAATGGAATAAAGAATTGCAACGTGGTGTTGACTTGGATGGTTCATGCCCAAGTCCATTTGTCGTGTTAAGTGGGAGATTCGCGTTCCCTTGAAGTCGCAGAATCACTAGATATCATTGATGGGTGATGATCTAGGAATAAGATCCTTTGGCCATAGGTGGGAGATACGAGTTCCCGAAAGTCTCGGAATATACTGGATACGCTGGCAGGTGGGATCCTGGAACAAATCTTAACACATGTGTTTTACTCGCCCTTATCTTGGAAAGGTTGGAGACTCGCTCTTTTATGAGTCGACCGGAAATGAATATTGGAATAAAATGATGACCGCGCGATGGTAATATGGTTGTGCCTCTTGGATGAGCTAAGGTGGGAAAATGATGAAATGCGTAACTCCAATATTCAATATCGATTACAATCTTGTGAATCCAAAACCTTAACAATGAACTTGGGAATAATATGAAGATGAGACGATTGGATATTTGGATTCCTTGGAGAGATTGTGAGTGTTGGTTATACTACGGTCGTGGCTTGGGTTGCGAGTAGTTGTGATTGAGTAACGAGGTTTGTATACTCCTTGTAGAGCTCCCTAGTGATAATGTTTTCGTTGGAGAGTTCGGTTATGGTTTGGGTGACACTCTGCTCGTTGACCTTGGAGATACTCTTAGCCTCACGTTACTTGGGTGTGTGCGTGTGTGCGTGTGTTGTGCCTTCCCTTTGACTTTACTTACCTTTGTTTGTGGCACTTAGGGTCATATGCGCTCGTGCATGCTTTGTAGTCGTTAGTTGTTACCTCACTGAGCCGTGGTTTGCTCAGGCCCTCCTTTCTCTCCTTTTTCTAGGTTTGTGTTGCAGGGTTTCTTGTGCAAGTGGACTCGGAGATTGAGCTGGCAACTTGTTCCCTTTGGAGCTGCAGTTTGGGTTTTATTTCTACCTTTGTACTTCTTTTCCGTTTTCAGGTTGTAGTACTGTTGTACTTCTCTTTCAGTTGGTGTGAGTAGTAGCAGTTGTACTTCCTTCCCTCTTGTACCCTTTCAGTTTTGTTTATTGTATCAAGATTAATGTAATGAGAACTTCAACTGCAATGCTGCTGTATAATAACTATCAACTCCCATATGACTGAGTTTATAGTATTCAAAAAATATGTTGGAAATGTTTTACTTAAAAACATGGGGTGTTACATTTGCCTTGGCACTGCTTGATCTCAGAACAGACAAGCTTTGCTCTGCTCAGCTCAGACAAGCTCTGCTCTGTTCAGCTCTGCTCAACTCAGACAAGCTCTGCTCTATTCAGCTCAGCTTAGCTCAGACAAGCTCTACTCTGTTCAGCTCTACTAAGCTAGCTCTGCTCAGCTAAGCTCTGCTCAGCTAAGCTATGCTCCTTATCGAGAGAGAGAGAGAGAGAGAGAGAGAGAGAGAACGGAGAGAATTTATGAGAGAATCAATTAGAATGTCCCAGAATGTACCTTTCACGAGTCATGAATCTGCCTTTTGTATATCTGCTCTCCTCATTAATGGTGATCTTTCAACTCTTTAACTCCTCATCAAGGAGGGGGAATGAACGTAGACAGAAGACTCCTCGTCTTCCTCCCTGTAGCATCCTTCCATCTTCTTCTCTTATCTTCTCCACAGTACATCACGATTCAAGTAACCGTGTGGGACTTAATACGTGCATCCATTGCTATTGACTTATCAATTAATGCCTGTACGCTCTACATCCGCACTGCCATGACTCTGTACTGAATATGCTTGCCGCATTGGCCTAGCTTTATCCTCAGCCGACGTCCTTGATTAATATGAAGCTCACCTCGTCCATCATAATCCACCAGCGCACCCTACTTGTCGCACTGCCAGAATGTCCTTCTAGACCTAATCTTGATTGTACTGCATAAATGATGTACACGGTCTGGCTATATTACTTTGTTTAAGGTCCTAATATTAATCATTGCACAACTAATCCAACTAAATCGCCCACAATCTAACAAGCATGTCCCTAAACAGGTTCTTTTTACACTGTTGGACAAGTCACCAGCTAATCATATACAATCTAATTAGCAATAATAATACTTCCATGTGACATCCCGCACGGATGTCCTAATCTCACAAAGATGACCTTATCTGTGGTGTCAAACAAGGAGATATCACATTCACATCATACATAACATACCTGACACTCTGGTCGCAATGAATAACATCTTTATCTGGTTAATCCGAAATGCCACGTATCATCTGTACTTTATCCCTGAGCCCTGTTATGTGCAATGATCACTACAATGATCATTGCAATGACATTCAATCTCCACCGTTCAAGAGTTAAGCCAGTCATCATTTCACTTTTATACTTAACTCCTGAACAGTCCCGATTGACCGTCATTGCAATGATCATTGCAATGATCATTGCACATATCATATTCCCTTTATCCCTCCACATTTTGTTTCCAGCCAGTTCATTAAATGCCCATGGTTGTGTTGCCTTTTTTAGCAAATCAAAAGTTCTGTTGCTCAAGTTCTAATAATACACTTGCACAACTAATAATACATTTGCACTTTTTGATTAGTGTCTAATAATTCAGAACTATGATCTTAATTTATGAACCAATTTTGCTATACACACCGACCATCACACCGAAGACCAAACTGATCAGGTGGAATTCCTACCTGTAACTAGGTGTTTGGTCTGGTGGAAAGATTGAAGAGTGATTTAAAAACATATTTGGACCATTATTTAGAAAGTATTAAATTTAAGTTATTTTTTAGATTAATTGTCTCTCAACGAAAGAAATTTAAAAAATATAACTATAAACTTCAATATTTTCACAAAAATAAAAAAATAAAAAATACTATATTTTTTGTTTATAATATTGTTTTATCAGAATTTTTAAATTTTAGTTCATATTTTTATGTTTTTTAATTTTGTTTTTGAGATGAATGAAAAAATTATTAAAAATAGTTTTTATCTTTTTTGTATTATTTTCCTTTTAGCTCTGCCGAAGCAACCCAAGTCTTTGTACTTCAGCTCGGCGGGAATACCTAGTGGTCGGCACTTGGCCAACCAGTCCGTACTAACCCTTGGACCCTCTAACTGAGCTCATTTCAGCTCGGAATATATGCCCGGACCATCTTGGAACATCACTAACTCATTCCAGAGCATTTCTGACCTCCCACTTGCTGGAGCATTGGTGCTCGGCAGAGGGACTGTTAGTCCTTTTGGAATCTTAGCTCTCTAAGCTCGGCTATGCATCCAGTTGCTCGGACAATTAGTCATAAGACCTTGTAATCATCCCACCAATCATTTTGACTAGTTTAATGACCAAAGCCCTATTTCCCGCACTACCAAGTCCATCAGAAGCCCTTGTTGGCTGTTCGGTAGAACTGTCAGTTCGGCAGAGTGGTTCCCGGACCGTAGTAGCTCGGCACTAGTGTGCCAGTGCTCGACACTCCTTGTTAGTTATAACCAATAGACACTTCGGCCACTTATGTTGTCCAATAGCCTTAGAATAGCTCGGCCAGTCGACCAAGAGTATTCCGACCAAGTTTGTCCGGCATCTCAGCTCGGCAAAGAACCTATCAGTTCGACAGAGACTTAGAAGTAATCTATTATGTTTCTATGGCAGATTTGTGGTGAAATTCAAGAATAAATCATACTAAGAAAAGGTGAATATTTACATGCCTTATTTACTCACAATTTCTATACTTTCT
>NMUG010011690.1:0-10563 GCA_002855965.1 Monotropa hypopitys
GCTCAACAACTCATTTGCCGAACAGCCCAACCCTCAAACGTTGTTCAGTAACTCTTGACCGTTCAGTCAAACTGCTTGGAAATCATTTGTTTGATCACATCAGTTCGGCAAATCACTCTCTGGAATTTCAGACGATTCACATCAGTTCGGCAAAAGCTGTTTAACTTAGATCATTTGACCTTCGGCATATTAAGCTTCGGTCAAAGGTATAACTCTTGTTTTAGCTCATTTTGTGTTCGTCAAAGGCCTTAGAATACTAAATTGTTGCTCGACAGACTCAAATTTAAGTCTTGCCTTAATGAATTTACTTCAGCGGACTCATCCGGAGTCTTGCCATACACTATTGTTGTCGCTCCTATACGTGGCCGTTATTCAACTCGGCAGAGTTTTCTGCTCGGCCATAAGAGCTTCGCCGCACAGTCGTTTGCTTTTTTATAGGCAAAATTAGCTTTTGGCTACATTTTGGTTGATTGATCATCACTCTGTCCGAAGAAAATTATGCTCGGCAGAAGACAGTCGTTCTTTGACTTTACCAGCTCGGCTACAAACCTGGTTGTTCGGGCAATTGGCCCAAGGCCTTTAAGACTGTTCTACGGTCATTTTCGACATATAGTAAACCTGAAAACAAAACTTAAAAATCCATAATTTCTACTCCAATCAGAATGGTGTCCGGACCATAGTTTGGCAGCTCAACATCAGATCAGCCGGATGTACTTTAGCTCGGCAGATTACTATTTTGGTAGGCCTAAACCTTTGGTAGCTCATTTATGAGCTTATCATTGAAATTATGAACCTCTGGTCAATTTTTAACCCTTTGGCCATAGATGTAATGAGTCTATGCCAAGTCTGGAAGTTCGGCAAGAGAGTTTCAGTTAGATTGAGCTCCGAGCATGAGTCTCCGGCAGACTTTTGCTTCGGCTAGCTCAGCTCGGCAATGCTTATGAGCAGTACTTTTGTAACACCCGAAGTTTTTAAATAAAACATTTCCAACATATTTGTTTTTGAAACACAGTAAACACAAATACTGGGGAGTTAACGGTTACTATACAGATGCATTGCAGTAGAAGTTCTCATTATATTTATCTTGATACAATATGAAGAACTGAAAGAGTACAGGGAAAGGAAAGTACAACTGCTACTGAACACTGTAAACTGTAAAGAAAGGGTACAAAGGTACAAAGGAGAACCAAGGATGCAGCTCCAAAGGGAACCAGTTGCAAGCTCAATCTCCAAATCCCCCTGCACGAGAAACCCTTACAACACAATCCTAGAAAAAGAGAAAGAAAGGAGGGCCTGAGCGAACCACAGCTCAGTAAGGTAACAACTAACGACTACAAAGCATGCACGAGCGCATGCGAATCCAGGTATCACAAAACCAAAGGAACGTAAGCCAAAGGTAAGGTACAACACACGCACACACACACACACCCAAGTGACGTGAGACTAAGAGTATCTCCAAGGTCAAACAAGTAGAGTGTCACTCAAACCACAACTGACGTCCCCAATGTGAAAGTCACCACTAGAGAACTCTACTAAGGAATACAAGGGCCTCATCACTCAACCCTACCTACTCTAAATCCAAACCACAATCACAACACGATCAACACCGAGAAGTCACTCATAAGGAATCCAACACCCCAATCTTCTCATCTCCACATCATCATCACATTCATTGTTACGGTTTAGAATTCACATGATTGCACTTGATATTGAATATTGGAGTTTCACATTTATTTCATTCCCCACCTTGGCCCACCCAAGGGGTAAAGTAATACCATTTCAACTTCATTACCATTATTCCAATATTCATTTCCGGTCTACTCCTGAACAAGCGAGTCGCCAATCTCCCCTAGACAAGGGCGAGTAGAACACGTATGTTAAGGTTTTCCAGGATCCTGCCTGCCGACGTATCCAGACATTCCGAGACTTGCGGGAACTCGTGTCTCCCACCTATGTCCAAAGGATCTTTTCCGAGATCATCACCCGTCAATGACATCTAGTAATACCGCGACTTAAAGGGAACGCGTATCTCCCACTTAACACGATAACAGGACTTGGGCAAGAACCATCCAAGTCAACTCCACATTACACATCTTTACTGCATTTGTGAGTTCAGGTTAAAGATTAAGGATTGGCTAAGGGTGGTCCTCGTGGGATCCATCCCTCGCATTGGAAGTTCATTGCATTCGTTGGGTACACTTCGTGTAGATCAAACCATCCATTTTCCATGTTTCCACAATCCCCTCAAGGCAAAGTCCATCACTAATTTCCAACTTTCCATTGTCACAACACTAGGTGATTTATACCAACCACACTACAACGCTACGAGCACCCAAGGAAATCCACAACACCAACATCCTCAAGAATTCCCACGACCAATCCCGAATGGATAGAAGGTTCACCGCAATTGATGTCAAGGGGGAAAATCCCCAACTCACCACAACTCACACTCTCGCAATACCGTAAGGACCCAAATACGTAAGACACGATCCCAAGTATTCACTCCTATAATTCGACACGGTCGACACACCCAAAATCCACCTCAAGGCCCATTCAGACAATTCATCGAACACTTGGCGTCTATACAATTCTAAGAGTGACCATCAACACACAAGTTGTTCTCTCCACCTCAACACCACTCCACGATCAACACAATCACCCTAGACTAACCTGACGCCCACCAATCATACAACACGCAATACGACTATGGGTAATGAATCAACGATCGACGAAGTAATGAAACATAAAATGGAAATACGCACACCCACACATGCTAGGTAGGAGTTAGAAGTTATCCACCGAAGCGTCACCGGAAAAGTCACCGGAGAGGTCGCCGAAAAACGTCCACCGTACCACCGTGATCCGAACACGCCACTACGAAGCTCTCACTGCAACCTACAAGGCTCAACCATTAGCCAACAATGGAAAAGAGCAAAAATAGAAGCTAGGGCTAGAGAAAGAGAGGGAGAGACTTACCGTTCCACCACGATCCGAACCCGTCTACGCGTAGCACTTGTCGTGCTCACCGACGTTAATGAAGGGCAAAACCCTTGGATCTTAATAGATAAGGGAGGATTGAAGAGAAAAGTGAGAGGGAGGGAGAGATTTAGGGTTAGAGTGAGAGGGGGCGGACTAAAATGAGAGGGGAAGGGTCTGGGCCGCACTTAAACATTAAAAACATAACATTTCGCGCGACTCACTGTCGCCCCGTTCGGATGGGACCACCGTCGTCCAGACGAGGAACCATGGCCGTCCGGACGAGACCCATTTTGGTCCGGACGAGACCTCCTGAAACGCGACCCTCCAATGCTGGTCGCTCGTCCGGAAGGGTACAACCCCTCGTCCAGACGAGGATGCTGTTGAACGTGCCGAAACATCATTGAATCGATCCCGAACCTTCCCAACGCAACCCCGAGCATTCCCTCTACACTCTTGACCTCAACCAACCGACCCAAAGTCACGTCGCAACCTTTCCTAATGATACAACGCAAACGACGACCGAATAAACGATTTTCGAACCAAACGAAACACGTCGGTCGGCGACGAACAAAGATAGGATTTCCAATTAAAATCAATTTATCGATTTATGGAAGACGAATAGAAATTATAAACTTTCCAGAGTGTGACAAACTATCCTCCTTACAAAAATTTCGTTCTCGAAATTTACCCGAGTAAGGAGATAGCGGATTGATGCAACGATCCACAGAGGACCCAATGAAGAGTCACGCCCCACTATGCTTCCGCTGCGATCAAAACCACTTCACGACAAGGAACTGCACCCGATACACTTCCCATGGATCAAACTATCTTCTTGGCACAATCCACAATTGATAGACGATAAACAAGGAATCGCACTTAAGGACCGAAAGTCCACAAAAGAACAACTCAAACAAAATTCACACATGAAATCCACCACACTTACACCACGAACACGCAAAGGTTAATCGTCAAGGCTATCGAACAAAGATACCCCACATCGCGAAGATGCACCAACACGCAAAGAGTATGCCGTTTTGCCCCAGACATGCCAAGGATACGCCGATACGACGAGCCGCAACCCTAAGTTACTCGCAACCAACCCGAATCCCGTATGCATTGCAATATGACTAGATACACAACAAAGTACACACATGCCTGGTGCGATAATAGCACGACATTGGTGATCGTCCTGAGATACCCCGGCCGGTAGCGTTTCTCATTTCAATGCACACATGTCAAACATACATCACACAATCAAAGAAAACTCACACACATCACAACAATTATGCATGTGTTAAGTCCAAACAACACGACTTAGCACAAACTCACGTCGAATCTAGAAATCAATATGCAATCGTACCCATTTTCCCACAACCCATCAACTACGTCGCCAAGAGGATCCAACACCTTTCTGCTAACGAACACAAAACGATGGTACGAGAGCACAATATCAATGTGATAGCAAGATGAAGAAGTCAAAACTTCTCGCCAAGAGTCAACAACGCTCAACGATGGACCTCCCACGAAATGAACTATTGAGACTTAGGCAAGGTGTCTCGAAGAATACACAACTCAAACAAGGAGTAAAAGGAACAACGACAAGTTTCAAAAGATACAACAACAACTAGAGTAGGGGCTTTCAACGGAGATTTCAAGGTTATGGAACAATCGAAAAAGATCCAAAACAACAAAAGAAACTACAAGTCCACAGTGGAATCGCAACACTGATACGGTTTGTTCCATACAATGCAACAAGATCAACTTGTGTAGAACTCCCAATGACGAAGTCAAAAACATGGAACAGTCCAAAATAATCCATAACAACAACCCCTTTTTTCCTTTTTTTGGCCAACAACAAAAAAATAGAGTTCCAACAACAAATTTTGAAGTTTAAACAAAACGCCCCACTTGACCACGATCAAATATAATGTGCAACACCAACCCAAAATGAGGCACACAATGAGAGAAGGCTACAACTCTCGAATGGAGTTTAACAATTTCAATAAAAAAAAAGCGAGACTTGACAAAAAAATGAAACACAAGGGAACCCACAAGTTCAAATAAAGTTTCAACCAAAGGGACAAATACATAATGTCGCGAGAACAACGAACACAATCTTACAAGGACGTAGACCATGCCACAACGACGTCGTAAGATCCTTCAACCTTGATTTTTTCATTGCTTGGGGCAAACTCTTGCCATGTGACCAACTTCGCCGCACAAGAAACGTGACTTCGATGGAGGGGTTAACACGGTGCACTGCGAACGAAAATGACCAGGCTGGCGACATTTATGGCACACAATGTGGAAGACAGAAACAATCCCCGGCTTGCGCGATGAAGAAGACGAACTACCACTTCGGCGATTGCGCGATGACTCCACTTGGTCATGACCCCGCTTCTTACTGAAATTCCTGGACGAATCCGAACTCTTGCAAGCGACAAGAGGAGGAGACTCCGCTCTGGATGTCGTCTTCAAACGACTAAGCCATAACTCCACTGCTCTGGCACTCTCTAGCAAGGCTACAAAGCTCTGAATGTGTTGACCGACAACAAACGGCTGAATCGACGGATGCAAACCTCTCTCGAATCTTCTACACTTGTGACTTTCTGATCTTACCAACTCCAGTGCGAAGCGCGACAAGGAGTGGAACTTAGAGGCATACTGAGTGACCATCGTGTCACCTTGCATTAATTGCTCGAACTGTAGACACATCGCCTCGCGACAAGAGTCAGGAAAATACTATGCATCGAACACAGCTTCAAACTGAACCCAAGACATACCTTCCGAAGAAGAGGGACTCGGTACTCCACCATTTTGCGTCAATGAATTCCACCACACACCTGCTTCCCCAATCAACTGAAAAGTCTCTAAGGATACTCGGACGGAGTCTTCAGAGATTTCCAACGCATCTAGAACTTTGCGAATCTCAACGAGCCAATGATTTGCCTCCAACGGATCTCCGGAACCATTGAACTGAGGAGGATTAAAGCGAAGAAAGTCTCTAACCATCTGCGAAGATCGATTTCTACCACTACACAACGACAAACCCGATTCGAGACCACAAGCTGCAATGGCTGCAACCAATCTCTCGGTCAACTAATCGAACTAAAACTGAACTCCATCTCCGAGAACAACTCCAGGAGCAGGGATACCACGATGATTCCGATTTACCGCACGCTTAGGAGCCATCGAAACACTAAAGTCTCAAAGAGGCAAAGCACCCGAAAGATAGTCGTAAATATTAAGTCATAGGAGAAGTAGGAAGCACAAACATTATGCGTGAATGGAGAACCCAAAGGATTTACAAAATCACAAGACAACCACGAATTTATGCCTCAAAACGGAAAAACCAACAATCCTCAAGACTCCACATCCTACCATGAATTACAATTCCCACTATACAACCACAAGAGAGTCTAGAACTCTACGGAACAACGGAAGCAATACCACTCATCTCAAGAAAACTAAGCACCCAAGCGCACAACTGCTAACACAACCATAGCCTTACGGGGAGGAACAACACTCATCTCCCAACACTTCACGGAAACTCGGCCATCCAAGAAGGAGTCGAAATGAAACAAACGACTCTAAGGAAGAAAATCCAAGACAAATGGTGCTCCAAGACACGCGAGAACAATCATATCAATCGTAATGACCTTAGGAACCCATGGAGACTAGGTGTCTCCCCATGGTCCAAATGTATTCAAACCGAAAGCTCTGATACCAACTGTAACACCCCACTTTTTTAAGTAAAACATTTCCAATATATTTTTCTTTGAAACACAGTAAACACAAACACTGGGGAGTTAACGGTTACTATACAGATGCATTGCAGTAGAAGTTCTCATTACATTTATCTTGATACAATATGGAGAACTGAAAGAGTACAGGGAAAGGAAATTACAATTGCTATTGAACACTGTAAACTGTAAAGAAAGGGTACAAAGGTACAAAGGAGAACCAAGGCTGCAGCTCCAAAGGGAACCAGCTGCAAGCTCAATCTCCAAATCCCCCTGCATGAGAAACCCTGCAACACAATCCTGGAAAAGAGAAAGAAAGGAGGGGCTGAGCGAACCACAGCTCAGTGAGGTAACAACTAATGACTACAAAGCATGCACGACCGCATGCGAATCCAGGTATCACAAAACCAAAGGAAAGCAAGCCAAAGGTTAGGTACAACACACGCACGCACACACACCCAAGCGACGTGAGACTAAGAGTATCTCCAAGGTCAAACAAGTAGAGTATCACTCAAACCACAACCGACGTCCCCAATGTGAAAGTCACCACTAGAAAACTCTACTTCGTAATACAAGGGCCTCATCACTCAACCCCACCTACTCTCAATCCAAACCAAAATCACAACACGATCAACACCCACAAGTCACTTACAAGGAATCCAACACCCCAATCTTCTCATCTCCACATCATCATCACATTCATTGTTACGGTTTAGGATTCACATGATTGCACTTGATATTGAATATTGGAGTTTCACATTTATTTCATTCCCCACCTTGGCCCACCCAAGGGGTAAAGTAATACCATTTCAACTTCATTACCATTATTCCAATATTCATTTCTGGCCTACTCTTGAACAAGCAAATCGCCAATCTCCCCTAGACAAGGGCGAGTAGAACACGTGTGTTAAGGTTTTCCAGGATCCCTCCTGCTGACGTATCCAGACATTCCGAGACTTACGGGAACTCATGTCTCCCACCTATGTCCAAAGGATCTTTTCCGAGATCATCACCCGTCAATGACATCTAGTAATACTGCGACTTAAAGGGAACGTGTATCTCCCACTTCACACGATAACAAGACTTGGGCAAGAACCATCCAAGTCAACTCCACAGTACACATCTTTACTCCATTTGTGAGTTTAGGTTAAAGATTAAGGATTGGCTAAGGGTGGTCCTCGTGGGATCCATCTCTCGCATTGGAAGTTCATTGCATTCGTTGAGTACACTTCGTGTAGATCAAACCATCCATTTTCCATGTTTCCACAATCCCCTCAAGGCAAAGTCCATCACTAATTTCCAACTTCCCATTGTCACAACACCAGGGGATTTATACTAACCACACTACAATGCTATGAGCACCCAAGGAAAGCCACAACACCAACATCCCCAAGAATTCCCACGACCAATCCCGAACGGATAGAAGGTTCACCACAATTGACGTCATGGGGGAAAATCCCCAACTCACCACAACTCACACTCTCGCAATTCCGTAAGGACCCAAATAAGTAAGACATGATCCCAAGTATTCACTCCTATAATTCGACACGGTCGACACACCCAAAATCCACCTCAAGGCCCATTCGGGCAATTCATCGAATACTTGGCATCTATACAATTCTAAGAGTGACCATCAACGCACAAGTTGTTCTCTCCACCTCAACACCAGTTCGGCACAAAACCTACCAGTCCAGGAAGAACTTATTTAACCCTTCGGCTGAACTTATTTAAGTTCGGCAAAGCAATGCCGGACCATCCCGTAAACACTGCTGACCTTCCCATATCACTTGCCGACCTCCCACTTGCCAGAGCACTTCTGCTCGGCAAAAAGGGACAGTCCGCCTCCGAGTTCCTTTTAACTATTAGAGCTCGTCTAAGTAGCCAGCAGCTCGGCAATTAAATCATAAAGTCTTATGAACACCTTATAGTCCTTTTCGACCAATAGTCTTGACCGAAACACCAATTCCCACGCTGCCCAAACTCTCCAGTGCTCTTTGTTTGGCATCTCAGCAAACCTAATTGTTCGGCAGTGTCTGCTCGGCAAATCCGTTGTTCGGCAAAGCTCAAAAGAGCTTCTGTTCAGCAGAACCCTCAGTCCAGCAGACCGTCAGCTCGGCAAGGCCTTGCTCGGCAAGGCCGTAGCTCGGTAGAAGGACCCTTCGGTCCAGAAGGCCTTCGGTCACTTGATCTACCCGGAGCTCGGCCAATCGGCCAGTCGGCCAGAGCAGCTTGGTCATCTCGGACCAGTAGCTCAGCCCGGACCAACTTAGTTAGCTCGGCAGTAAGTCTTAATTGCTCGGCAGAAGCTTAGTTTGTGTTCCCAATGTTTTGTGGCAGATTTCGAGTATTAATTCAAAGAGGAACCAACCCAAGGAAAAAGGTGAATCTGTACATGGCCTCTTTACTCGTACTTTTACTCACTTGTTCACTAATTTTATAAATTACTGTTATGGCTATTGAGCTGGGAAAAATCTACTATGTTATCACTCTTGCAAATGAATAGAGAAGAACTTGTGAAAACCTCTTTGTATATGGACAAACATGAAGTGGAAAATGTTTTATGTGATTCTCGGCACGGACATGACATGGCCACAGAATACGGTCATAAAAGCATAAGAGCCCGAATGCTGGGGGCAGGGTCAGATACCATGCATGAAGGGACGTGTTATAAGGTTGGGACCAAACCAGATGGTCATTGGATGATATCATACCACTTTGCAAATTGCGGGATAGCTCCCCTTGTTCTGGTACCATGGAGGCTGTAATTGGTTGGCTTGATAGACTGGTTAACAGTCATACATTTCGGGTAGTTTACCCAAAGCAATCAATATGCACTTGTTGCAGGTTCATGCGTGAAAGATGCCGAAAATCTGATATGACCGGAATGGTTCAATGATACTACTCTTGAGGTTATTGAGCCACTCATACTATGTTTATCTGAAATGATTTACTTGCAGGAAATAATCTTGGTTGTCCATGAAACTTGTAGCTTGGGCGTGTACTGAATTCACTCTAGATTTATAGCTTATGCATTTTTCTAAAACTCTTTTCAGGATTTGAGGAACAGGAATATGAGCCCTTGGAGTTATTCTCTTTTTATATATCTCAACCTTTGTCTATCTCATGTATCAGCCCATGGGGATTGTCTTGTATCTTTAAAATCAATTAATGAACTGATGTGGGTACTTTTGCTAGTGATGCACTCTCTGGGTTATTTCACGCTTTTCCGCTATTATTCAAATCTAAAAATTGTTCGATGAATCCTTAAACTCATTAAATAGAGTCTTTAGCAAGCTTGCTCGTTGACCGGTCGTGGCTCGTGTGGGATTGGGTCGTGGCTCGTGTGGTATCAGAGCAAGAGTTTTCGGATTTTGAACAAACCCAGAGTTAGGATCAAGGCACTCACTAGTACGTTAGAAATATCTGCTAACCCTTGGAGATGAACTTATTTTTGTTGCGTATGCGTATTTTAGCTATGTCTAGCAGTGGCAGCGACTATGCTACCAGTGACTTCTCGAGCAGTGATTCGAAAAGCGATCATGAGGTAGTACCACCTCCAGCAGCACTCGAGGAAGTGGAAGATGTCTATATAGTAAGCGAGGAAGTTGAAGAACAGGCACACGTTGATTCTGTGACGATCACTTCTGATCTTGTGGCCCAAGTCGCGGTGCATTTTGAGGATAACTCGGAAGAAGGAGTTCGAGGAATGATCAACTATCATTTGCAGCTATTGGAGTGAGCTTGTGCGGTAGCGAGAGCATCCATCCAGGATTGGGAGTTCGAGAATGTACATTTTTGTTTGTTTTGTTTGCAATCTCAAAGAAATGATAAGTGATCCGGT
>NMUG010011691.1:0-10561 GCA_002855965.1 Monotropa hypopitys
GTACCGAGATAGGGCATGGCAGCTTAGTATCAGAGCTAAACTTTCTAGTCTATGTATTGTGTATCGACTGGTGGCCTAGTAGTAGACCGTTAAGGTGTCTTGAGTGTGTCAAGATAAGTATTTGAGGATTCATTAACGATCATGTTTCCTAATGACATGTTTGATGTTCGATACTAAAGTTTTGTATCGGGTTTTTAGCTATGGATCCACCTAATCTTGATAAAATGTTGGCCAAGTAGTGTATCGTTAAGGTGTCTCGAGTGTGTCAAGATAAGTGTTTGGGGATTCATTAACGATAGTGTTTCCTAATGATATGTTTGATGTAGGATACTAAAGTGTTGTATCAAGTTTTTAGCAATGGATCCGGTTAATCTTGCTAACATTGTGGATGCCACATCTGGTGGATTGGGAGTTAGAAAGGTTAATCAAGTGGAAATTCCTGGGAATTTGTCAATGGTTGGAGATGTTGATCGAATTCTCGCAACAATGGAATAATTTATTGAGAATCGGACGGTCTTGTAGCAATGGCATAGGGGGTATAGGTACATGGTTTCTTGATCGTTTTAAGAGGTTGCACGTTGTTGGGTTTGAGCAATTCGTGTTACTGGGGAAGCATGGAATTAGTGGGAGGCTTTGAGTTGGCGATTGACTGCACCGGGGGTTGAGTTGGCAACACCATATGTTACGTGGGAACAATTTATAAGGGGGTTCAATGATCAATATTAACTAGAGAGTTACTGTTGCTAGCAAGGGGCAACCTTTACCACTTTAAAGTAGGGTAGCATGACACTGGTCGAGTATGAAGCATGATTTGCAGCTTTATTTAGGTATGTGATTAACATGGTGGACTTTGATGCCAAAAATCTCGTTTTCGTGGCGAACATACATTCAGTATGGCCACGATACTAATTTCCTTTCGGGAGAGGAACTATGTTGATTTAATGGATATGGCTCACAAAATTAGAAAGGATGTGCAAGAGTTTGATGAGAGTTGGGACAATAATAAAAATAGAGTTGACATAAGTAAGTCATAAAATCGAGTAGGGTGGATCCAAGGTGGAGAACATTAGAAGTCTCAATTTGGGAAAGGGCAAGATAGTGTGAGATCTCAAGAATGATCTTCTAGGCGGAGAAAAGGGAGATCATGGAAGAGTGTCAGTAGGTAGATTGATTGAAACCTAGAGGAGGGGTGAATATGTTTTTTGATTTTTATAAACTTTTTAAATTCTTTTTAATTATAAACACAAAAGAGTAAATGATTAGTTTGATCAAATGAGTAGTAAAGTAAGACAGGAGAGATAATAGTGAGAGAGAGAGGAAGAGATAGTTGTACACATAGATTTTTATAGTGGTTCAACAATTGCTTAGTCCACTCTCCGGCGTGGTTATTTTTGGGAGCACGCCGATATCCACTATATAATCACTATTACAACAAAAGAGATACACAGACCTCTCTTCCTAGCCTAACCCCTGCAGACTAAGGTAACATTCTCTCTATAGAATAAACTCAAATCCTATCTTCCTAGCCACGTAGTCTAGGGTACTCTCACCCGAGTTAAACGCAAAGCCCGACTATGCTACACGCAGAACATAGATTTTCTCCCTATGGGATAAACGCAAATTTGACTGTGTTAAACGCAAATCACAGATTTCCTAACACACTGCTCACTGATAAAACAAAATGAACGCTCAGTGCCTATACACACTCAGAACTCTACCCGAGGGCTTTAGCCCTTTCCCAACTGAAAGACTACATAATGGATATAAGCTCGAATCTCAATGGGGTAAGTGTTTGTGCTCATGTTATAGTGTATGGCAAATAATAGAAGATCAAGTGATGTGGTATAGTAAAAACCACACCCCTTGTCAAAATACTCTCAACAGATGAAAATCAATAATGCTCAGGAGAGTGCACAAAGTAGTACGGTGAAGTACTACCGGACTCTATAGACATAGGCGATGAAGTGTCCTAAGAGGATACTTATGAAAAAGTATCTCCTAATCGCTCAAGTTGCCAAATTCCTATCTATTACAGAATACAACTGAAATTCCTACTACAAGATAGGTTCTAGAAAAATAAAGCGTAAAGACAACTGAGACTAAAAACTAAATAATATGCTTGGCCCAAATGATTGAAATTGTCGAAGCTTCTAGCTCAAGCTTTAGTCTTTTTAAAATTCTCCTTGCAAAGATCCCGTCCAGTGAATGCTCAACGTAGGATATAATCTATATCCTTCGTAAATCCTGTTTTCTTAACTGCACATTCAACAACTCATTAAATGCAACATATGTCAGTAAGAAATAAAACAATAATGCATATAAAATCAATGATCTTGAATAAGATATTGCCAAATGTAAGCTCAATGGATTTCTATTTTACCACATGCAAGAGTCCAAACTATTAATATAGTGACTGCACCAAATCTCTCTAAACAAGTGATACACCAAGTAAGATTCAAGAGATATATGAAGTAAATTTTATTCACTCCACTATTTATATTTTCAAGCACATGTAGTTTGGGACTTCTTTTAAAGCAACTATGCCAAGATTATTTTTTCTATTCCTTCAAAAATACACACTCTTCTAAATATGATGTTCTAACCAAGTAAGGCATAAAAGTGGTGATCCCTTTTATTCTCAAGTTAAGTTTACAATGACATTTTTACAAAGTGTTCTAAGGACTTGAGCCTAGAACTAGTCAATATTAAGCCTAAATAATATGAGCATATAAGTTTTTTTCATACAAACTTTTATACAAGTGCTTGGATAACCAAAGTGTGCACATGTGAGCATATGGACCAAGACTATAATATGTAAAGCATAAATGAAAGATTTATTCCACTTGAGTTAAGAAACAATGTTACCCAAATGAAGATTGCAAGTAGACATGCTCAAGAAAACTCCTCAAGATCTGTCAACACATTGAGGCATTCAAAATCATTAATATTTTTCAAAGTATCATGAATTTAAATCACAAGGGTTAATTTAAACCGATTCACTTTCTAAATCTATTTTCCCCAATTTTCAAAACTCAACCAAAACTTGGACCTTGTACAAGAATTGGGGGTTTTCGAAATCGACAAAGGGGATACGCAATTAACCCTAAGGGGGTGTCAAACACACTAGTTGTGATGTCCTAACGTGGCTTTTTGATTCATTCAAAACCTTAAGGGAACCCAAACATAGCATCAAGCATGATTTTGTATAAATTGAAGGGAGAGGAAGAGAGACAATACATATATATACAAAGGGTTGAAGAACTCTACCTTTGAAATGACCCGAGACAAACTCTAGGCGAGAGTTGTACTCCGAAGAAGAAACCAAAACCGTAGATGCGTACAGCATGAGCCGGGGATCATCGTTGATGAAGGCTCCGAAGTCCAAATGTCTATGGATTGGGAGAGGTAGAGGACAGAAGTGAGAGAGAGTGGGGGAGAGAGAGAGAGAATCGGACCTGGAGAGAGAGAGAGGGTGTGTGCTATGGCTAGAGTTTTGTATTTTGAGTGTATATGTCGAGTTAAATGAGAAGAGGGAGTATATATATGATCCTAAATCGAAGTTCCCGAAATGACCTTATTGGGCCTGTATATCGATATGCAAGGGCTGTATATCGATATGCACTCTGATATGGGGGAGGGCAGAAGCCTCAACATTTCGATATACAGCCCCAGTGTATATCGAAATGTGACAGAAGGACCAAAGGTGCATATCGAAATGCAACCATTCGGAAGGACCAGAAAGCTTGTATTTCGATATGCACCACCAGGTGCATATCGAAATGAAATCAAAGAAGGGATGGACAGAATGTTTTGCATATCGATATGCACCAATGATGCATATCGAAATCCAATATCACGGGGGAACAGCCCACAACAGCATTTCGATATACATCCCCTGGTGTATATCGAAATGCAAAAGGAAGGGGGAGCAACAGTGGGGGGGGTTTATTTCGATACAGAGAGGGGAGAAAGGGGCACCCTTATTTCGATATGGACCAAGAAGGGGGAAGAAGAAATGAGTTTTCTTTACCCAAAACGAGTCTACGTGATTGCCGAACAATATGGCAATCACCCGAACATTGACAAACACTCTCGAACCCACTACCGAACCTCCTACACATCCTCAAATCCAAAAGTGGATCCCGGGAAATTTCCAATAGGCAAATTTTGACTTATTTTAATAAAATTTTTACCAAAATGTTATGGAAATTGAATAAGAATCGCACGAAAATTGATTAAAATTTTAGGAGTGTGACAATCCGGGTGACTATTTTGTCATAAAGTTTTTAAATATGTACAGAGCCTACATTGAGTTATTTGACACTGACAATTTGTGTTTATCAGTGTGTAATCCAAACATAAATTGATCGTTCATTTTTGTGCTACTACAGTGAAGGAATAGGGTCTCACAATGCTGCTAGAAAAACAATGACAATGTTGTTGGGAAATAATGAGTCTGGCTTTGAGAGTCCTTGGACAACATTTTCTTTTTCTTGTCATATGAGTGTTGTTATGTTGAATAGTGTAAGACAATGGTTGGGTATTTACAACAAAAATAGTATTCCCTGTATTTATTTCCCCACGTTTAAAAAAAAACCACGAATATTGGGGTACAAAAGATGCCCAAGTCTATGATTGTGTTAATAGCTACACATTTCCTTAGCTAATGGCAACAGAACTAGAACAACGAAATTAAACACCCCTCTAACAAATGTTACACTGTTTTTTTTGTAATTTCTTGTGCTTGGTTCTTCAATGCATGTTAACACATGAGATACAACTGATGCGATTAGCAAATTATTGTGGTCGTGTATTTGCGGCGGTGAGCGCATCACAATTTTCATGGTATAATCCAAAGAGTCTACCGGTGCAAAGCTTGCTGATGTAAGTTTGCCACTTGTTAATTTTTTCCGCTTTAAATTCATTTAATATTTTTTTATTAGCAATTGCCGTATGGATGTTGTGGATGTATATCCATGTATCCCCATGTCTTGCCCCTACACAGGACACATGGGAACGCTTGCTTAGCCTACATAAAAGATGCATTGGATATGCAATAAACTTTTTTTCTTTGGTTAAATACACGTACACTGCACATGGTGTGCGTGTTTTTAATAGAGTATTTGCCAAAGAACTATTTTTCGACATTCAACGTACCTGAATTTTTATTTGGCAAAATGCTTATAAAAGTGGCTGATTAATTGGGGATTCTACAAAACTTTTTACTCTGTCAAATGAGGATCTTCATATTGGTTAAGCTTGCATGACATCAATGGTTACTGAACTAGTAGTTGTAAAAGGTATAGTTGTCACTATTACATTGATGTATCTATGTTAAAAAAATGAATGCTCAATTAATGTTTCTCTGTTGATGCTTGAAATTTCTCTTGGACTTGGTTGTTTCAATCATAGAACTTAAGTCTTCCTTGTTTTTTTCTTAGCCCATTGGAGTATGATTTCTGGCCCTCACTAAGACTGCATATGTATGAAGCTCAAATGTATGAGGTAATACTAAATTTTAAAAATTAGATGTCGGTTATGACTATTGGAGCAGAAGATATAAACCTATATTGCTAGTTTTGTATGTTGGTTATGACTAATAGTTAACATTGATTTGTTTGCAGAGGTGAAGCAGTGTTGAGGATGCAGGTTGTGCGACTGATCGGGTTCTGAAACAACTCTTAACTGAAATGGATGGCATGTCTAAAACCATCTTCATCTCGTCGAGCTAGTGCTTCATCACGTATAGAGGCGAGTTTTAAAGAATCAAGTTGAGACATTGAAAGACATTTGCCAAATACAATAGAACCAAATTGGGAGACTAAAATTTATTTTTTCAAATGCATTACCACTTATTTTTCTTTTGACTAGTTTTGAATAGAGGTGAGTTTTGATTTCTAACTAGTTTTGAATACTCTCAATTATGTTGTTTTGATGCATTCATTGATATTTTAGCATGCCACCTTTGGTGTTTTTTTGTGAATATTGTAATTTGATTTGATCAGTATGTATTCATTATTACTGTTTTAATTTTTTTAAAAATATTACTTTTTGCGATGATACGATTAGGGACCCAAAAAGAGTATTTGCGATGGCTAAATGAGTCGATGCTAAAGCTACTAACCTTTTGAGACGGCATGCTGGGGACGTAAAAACTAGTATTTGCAACGACTTCGTTCTCCCGTCGCTAATAATGTCACTTTTTTGCATCGGCAAAAAAACGTGGCAAAAGGTAATTTTGTCGTTTCAAATACTTTTGCAATGGCATTTACCGTCGCAAAAGACCCTTTTTCCATCCAAGTATTAGCGACCCTCATTTATCATCGCAAAAGGCCTTTTGCGACGGCAAAATACTTTTTCTGATGGGATGTCAGGGGTGGTAAAAACCCCATTTTCTAGTAGTGAACTATCGTACATTATACTACAACATAATAATTTAGTTCATATATAATTAAGTTCAATGTATAGAATTGAAATGTAAGTGCAGAATCATTTTTTCGAACATTCATTTTAAACCGTTATGATTTAATATCATATCGATTCTATCATTTTCCACTAAATCAACGATCATCTGATATCGATAACCACACGATCAGAACACATTTACCGTGTCTCGTTAAATTTCAGTACTATAATGCATCACTTTAATGCCACCTAATTATTTTTTTACAAAATCAGAATCGTTAGATGTGTTTAAAACATGTTTTTAAGATCCTGTGCAAAGATTTGGAAAAAAATAGTACCCAGAAGAGTCTGATTGGACAAAATTTTCATAAAATAGTTTTACAAAAAACTTACTCCGATCAATCCCTTATGGGAACTATTTTTTCCAAAATCTTTGCACAAGATCTTAAAAACACATTCTGAACATATGCAACAGTTTCTATCGTCGAAATTTGGTCTGAAAAGTCGAGGTCCAGCTTAATAGTGAATTTCTTAATTCCTAACTTAAGTACTAAATTATGCGACCCTAACTTAACCATACTTAATGGCTTAATTTCTTCTCCTAAATTAACCTAACCTAACTCATCTCCTCTCTTTGTTTCTCTCTAGACTGCGAATTTGCAATCCGACGACCTCTCATCTCATTTTCGATTATCGATTACAAGTTAGAAAGATAAATACTACTATATATAATATTAAAAATAATTCTAATTAACAATTAGAAGGATAAATATATGATTAATTTAATGTAAATAAACATTAGTAAGTAAATATTAGTATGCAAATATTAGTATGTAAATAAATCGTACCCTCCCTAAATTTTAAACTCTATATCCTAAATCCACATTTTTATTATCTTTTCTCGACCAAATATTTAGTCAGCAAAGACTTTAGTACATTTTCCAACCAAATATTTAGTTGGCAAAAGTGACTGTATTTTTACCGTCCAAAGTGTTATGCGATAATAGATTCTTTGCCGACCAAATATTTAGTCGGCAAAATTAATAGATTTTTCGCCGACCAAATATGTAGTTGACAAAAACATCAGTACATTTCCCGATGAAATATTTAGTGGACAAAATGACTGTATTTTTGCCGACCAAAGTATTGGTTGCCAATAGATTTTTTGTCGATCAAATATTTAGTTGACAAAGACTTTAGTACATTTTTCAACCAAATATTTAGTCAGCAAAATGACTGTATTTTTTCCAACCAAAGTGTTGGTCGCCAACAGATTTTTTTCCGACCAAATATTTAGTTGACAAAGACTTCAGTACATTTTCTGACCAAATATTTGATTGGTAAAACCAATTGTATTTTTTCGACCACGCCTCTTTTGCTGACCAAAATATATTTGATCAGCAAATGTATTTTTTCTTGTAGTATGAGCTGCTGTGAATTTTACCTGAGGCGAGCTGTTTAACCCAATGTATTTGTGGAGTCAAGACATCCATACTTAAAGGGTCTTTAGGTTGGTAGATACATTTCGTTACTCTTTTTATCTTTACTTCTGTTTTTTTTTTTTGAATCACTTATTTAGGAGAAACATCAATTTCATTAAGTTTTAATCTAGGGAGAAATAATAGTATATGATTTTTGTTGATGTTTAATATTTTGATAGTGACTCTGTGAACTTCCATTAAACCTTGATATTTCAGATTCCATATAATTGCTTCAGCAACAACAATAATAAGACTGCATGAAATTCAGTATGCTGAGGAGATGAATTTCAAATGCAGGAGTTCAAGGAATTGAAAATGAGAATGTTATGAGATTGATCACGAAATTTGGTATGTTAAGATGTTGTTATGTGTATAGTTGTTGTTGTGTACTTGGGGTCAATGTGTAACTCCATCATACTTAGGGACCTTAGTGTTATTTCTTCATTGTTGTACATATATATTGTGAAGTAATGAGAGGAAGAAAATGTGAGGGCAAGTTTTTCCGTTGAAGTTTTTCTCCCTACTTTACATGGTATCAGAGCAGTTGCCGTAGCCGCTACTCTCCTTTTTTTCCCTCCAACAATCACTGCCGTTCTCCGATGTTGTCGTCTAGAGGACATTCGTGCCGCGATAAGAGAATCGGACCACCTTAGAAGACCTAACACTTCTACTAAGAGTGAACCCATTAGAGACCAATTGGTAGCTATGGGTGACGAACTTGCACGAGATCCGATACATGCACACTTTATTCCAACAACATATAATATACCATCATGTATCGTACTCCCTGACATCGCAGCTGTGAACTATGAGATTAAGCCCAGCACAATTCAAAATTTACCTCAATTCAATGGGCTGTCTCAAGAAGAGCCGTACCAACACATAGATGAATTCATGGCTATCTATTCTACTTTAAGAATTCATAACTTTGCTCAAGATGTATTGAAGATGATCTTATTTCCTTTTTCGTTGAGGGGACAAGCCAAACACTGGCTTGGGACACTACCGGCCAACTCATCACTACATGGGCTGGCCTTCAAGCGGTATTCCTTCGCAAGTATTTCCCCATGATTCGAACCTTGGAAATAAGATCTCAAATTGGAAATTTTAGTCAACTTGATGAGGAAACCTTATATGAAGCTTGGGGTAGGTTCAAAGACTTACTAAAAAAATGTAACGCTCCGTCCCGCGAGAACCAATTTAATGATCCAGCGGACCCGGCAACGTTACTGAAAAACCGAAAAGACAGAACAGACATTCTAAGTGAACATGCTTACTGAATAAATGATAAACTGCTGATATAAAATAATACAGGCCATCAAATGACAAAACTCAGCAAAATTTGCTGACCAAGTCTGAGACATCACAAAAAAATAACCATCTACTGAGACAAAACAGAATCCAACTAACAACTGAAGATGCAACAGATGTAAAATAGACAATGCATCAGAAAAAGACTAAGTAGTGCTCCAGACTCCACCAGCTAATCTCCAGCTAAACAGTAGTGGACCAGACTCCTCAGCTAACCAGAATCTGTACTTCGACCAATGCCCATACATATACAAAGTGCAGGAGATACGTTAGCTTCTAAAAATTCTGCTTCAAATAAAAATAAACTGAAGACAAATGCAGATATTAGAAAACTGAAACAAAACAAAACGAATTATACTAAGCAGGCTGAATATATCAAAACAGAAGATCTACCAACAGAAACATAGCGGTGAACAACAGAAAAGTAATCTAAGTTCAGAGGGTAACTTGTGAACCCTAGCGTACGTCTCTATAGATTTTTAACATATGTATATGTTCCACTTCTTATGTTAGTACAGATTTCTCGTGCAGAACAGCCAATAAGTAATGACATTATAATGTCCATAAACACGCCTCACTTGCCATAAAGGCTAAAGGGGCATTGAAACGCCTCACTAAGGGCCCGCAGAAACTTACAAAACTTCGTGATTAAGTTAATCATCAGAGTGACAGATTATTATCAGAGTATCAGAACTTGGAATTTCAGATATCTAACCACCTGTCTCTAAAGCATACCAAAATGTCGCGTACAATCCTATCAAGATTCTAGGTATTCATGTACAACTAAGCAGATACACATTAACAGAAAACTTATAACAAAATATGGAAAAAATCCACAGAATTTAAAGCTGCTAATGCACTCACAGATAGATCTTAGACCGGTTTCTTTTAATTTGACGAGGATGGATTATTCCACCTCGAGCTCTCTCCTGAAAGCAAGGTCACGAATTAGCAATATAATCATAATATTCTACAAAACATAAGTATCAAAACTTCATAATCCTTTTAACCAAATTTAAACATATGAGATGACTGTTTTAAACTGCAGAATACACTAATTTACAGATTTCATAATTTCAGTTACTCATTTCCAAGCTTACTATTTGATTCCAGTAGGTTTTGCACTGACCGGTACGCAGCCGGTATGGGACCGGTGTACCGGCCGGCATGCCGGTTACCCAGAAATATCACAGATTATGCAGATTTTCAACAGATTTCAAAGGGTAATTCTACTATCTAAACGAGGTTATTTTCAGGAACGTATAACATGAAATGTGTAGTAAACATTCTAAAATATAATCCTTATAAGGACTCAAATCAAAATTACATGTTTTGGGCAGTTTTGGAGAATCGGTATGCAGCGA
>NMUG010011692.1:0-10561 GCA_002855965.1 Monotropa hypopitys
GAGGGGAGGGAGCTCGCAGTTAAGAGGGCGAGGGAGAGTGCTCAGGACAGTGGGGGGGAGAGCAGCACCGGTGAGAGGGGGAAGGTTGTCGCCGGGAGAGAGAGAGGAGGGAGGGGGTTGTGCAGCACCAGAGGGAAGAGGGGAGATGGAGTTGGCGGATGGAAGGGATGAGGTAGGGTTTTGGTTTGCACAGGGGGTTCGGGGAAGGAGAAGAGGAAAAAGGAGGGAAGGGGGTCCCGAACATTGCAACCCCTTTTTTTTATTTTTGTTCTAAAAATTTTATATTAAAACAAAACAATTAAAATGCCCCACGCGAACGTCGAACAACCCCCGGGGACCAAAACGCCACACGAATTCCACCACAACTACTTGACCGCACTCAAAACACAAAACCTCGTAAACCAAGACTTTCCTCACTCAGACAGGATCGGTAAAATGAAATATGGGTCATGGGGAACCCAACGACAATAAAATTAAATCCCGAGAAAAAAAAGGATTTAATTAATCATTATTTGTTTTTGAAATGGAGGTAAAATGACTTTAAATTTTCGGAGTGTGACAAACTACCCTCCTTACAAAAATTTCGTTCTCAAAATTTCCAGGGTAAAAAAAGTCGAGTCACGATCCCACGAGAAGAACGCTCGAGACACATCCGACGCGGGTGGATTTGCAACAAGAACTGGCCACGGACAAGAGAACCTTCCAACTGAAGTCACCTCCACAAAGCAAACAAACCACAACAAAAAAATATCCTCAACCGAAGGCAATCCCGCGAAACGAACACGCAACAACGACGACAAGTTGAGTACACCGCTTAACTTCCTTAAGAGTGCGACAAGTCACAACAAGAGGGATACTTAGCGATGCCGGGAAAGCCAAGAAAGAATCAAAAGCAACAAGATCGTCCTCGAGAGAGATATACACTTCCAAAGAAATGGTTTTTGTGCAACCATAGATTCCCAAACCGATCAACAAGCAAGAAACGCGCATTTTCGAACAAGGACACGATACGAAGGTCAAACCGCAAAAATATCGCCCTGAAAATTTTCGAAAAAATTCCACAAAATTTTAGAATATGACACAACACAACGTGGACATACCAAAAAAATTTTCAAGTACCTAAACGCCAAGGATATGAGAGGATACGACACGTATACGCTGACACGCGAAGGATACGCCAAGCACATGCCGAGGATACGCCGATACAACAAGGATACTCCTAGGACACTCTGATATGCTAAGGATACTCCTAGGATACTTCGATATGCTAAGGATACGCCTAGGATACTCCGATACACTGATACGGTATTGATACGATACAGACACGATACGGATACTCTGATACGCTAAGGATACGCCTTGGATACTCTGATTTTTCCAAATATTTTTCTAAAATTTTTGAAAAAAATAAAGAGTGATTTTTGACTACTGCAAAGAAGTCCACAATGACTTTATCACCACGAATGCGCAAAACAACCCCGAAATAGGTTTCCGAACAAGTTAGGAACAATCCAACCGATACGAAACAAGATTTCAATGCAAGACAACCCACAACGGATGGTCACATAACAACCGTGCCACCTGAATCACACCAAATGACCACAATGCCACCAAAAGAAGAACCGAACAATCAAAATCTCACAAACCAACCCGCACACACCTAGCGTGGTACGAGAATGACTAAGAAGTTTAATTTGAGATGTGCTGTCCAGTCACTTTCTCAAAATAATCCTTCATATTTATTCCTACACCACATGACACGGACTATGCACACCAGTCATTATAAACACCACCACAATCCAAGTCGGTACAGTCGACTTCAAAGAGACACATGCATTCTAACCCAACACTCACAACACAGCTGCACAACACAAAAGTAACCTCGTCTCACTGATCATATCAACCACAAACCAATCCCACAACACACTCTCAAACAAGTTTCAAAAAGATACAACATCACAGAACAGAAGTGTCCAAATTCAAACGGACACGGTGCCAACGGATATGACAACAATCTGTTTTCGCACGAAGACACGGCGAACAAGAACAAATTCATGAAGGTAACCCTCAGAACAAGAGTGTGCCAAACAAGGATACGGTTCTCGAAAACAAGTTCTACGAAGTAGATAAATCACTACACATGAGACGAACAATGCGTTACCGCTATGACGAGCACCACGGCAGTAGACGTACCACAAACAGTCGACAAAAGATGACAAAAGCCAATCGCAATGTCCAGAGAATCAAGGGATCCTGGAGATGACTAGAATAGGGTACGAACGCATGCAACAACATTTCTAATGAGGATGGTAGGGACCATCAATCAAGCACATTGATCCAAAAAAGTCAACGAGACAATGAGCAACCAGGGAACGAAATCCACTCATCGATCCCGTAAAGGATAGAACAAGGAGGAGACCGACATGACAATAGGGGCATATGACTAACAATACTCTGCGACCAAGATGAAGCGAAAGGAACCCACTAAAGCATTGTCCACCTCCTATAACCTCATATTGAAGCGAGATAACCACTCTAACTCTCATCTTCAAATCCCAAGCAAACACATGATACCGCAAACCAAAACCAAATCATCACAAGGTATGTCTAACTCTCATATTACTCAACAAACCCAATTAACCAACAAAGACCATTTTAGCACAAGGCCATCTTCCAAGTCATTCTACAACCCAACTAGCAAAAATGCAACTGCGATCGCAAGGCACTAAGTACAACGCAAATTCTTATGGGACCTCAAACCACAAGTCAAGACCAACTCTCGCATCAAACAAATACAAAGTACTATCATCACTAACCATTCAGTATTAGTCCGCAAGAAGAACCTACTAACCCAAGGACAGTTCACGTCTCAAGTGAAACACACAGAACCTCTACCGTGACGAGGCCTTACCACACCGAGATATTCTCGCTTCCCAAAGAAGATCATAAACACTAGACCACCAAGCGCTAACACATCAATGAACATCTATTAGTCAATCCCACAAGCAAGGTTATCCTAAGATCTCGCAGCTCACAGAAGGAACTATACACATCAGGGAGACCCAATCAATCCCAAGGGGAAACAACCATCAATCGCAAGGCTAACAAGAAAAAGGCCTATCATGAAATGATAAAAGGAGTCAAAACTTAACCACTGGGAAAGGAGTCGACAACAACGGTGTAAACGACAAGTTCCAGATGCCAACATCAAGAGGAATGACCCTCTTCTACAAGGAATATTGCATAAAGAGTTCATCCGGGATCACAAGAGAGAGAACTCAAGAGACGGTTAACCAATCGTAAATAGATTCATCATCCTTACTAGAAGAGCAAACAAGAGTCAATCAGCTGACTATCGCAAAGTGCTACCATTTGCCACTAAGAAGTATGCTCAAAAGGCACGACGACGACAACACGACTCTGCTTCCTACGAGGGAATAGGCTCGATAAGCCACGACTGCAACCACCAATGATCGATATCGAGGAACAAGAGGATAAATCACCACTAGAACCAATGAAGAGACTCGTTTAAACTCTAAGAACCAGGAACTAGAGATAGTTCACTGCGACAGAGTAGGTGTCACGACTCGTGTTTTTGGATTTAAATTTCGACGTTTGAACTATTTTTATTGACTTTTAGACTTTGCATGATCTTGAGCGAGGGCGCGGGAGAGCCCTAAAACGTCAATTCGATGTAAGGAACGTCGTAGAAGTATCAAAACCGAAGGATGGTCGAACCCGGAGTCAAAAGACTCAATTCAGCACGTTTTCTGGTTCGGTCGTCCGGACCACGGCCTGGTCTCGTCCGGACGAGCCAGGCAGGGAGGGAACAAAAGCTTGCAGGTTTGGTCATCTGGATGATGGTGGGGTATTGTCCGGACGAAGTCAGCCGGGAGGTTCCATTTGCTTCAGGAGTTGTCATCCGGACGACGGGGGTTTCCCGTCCGGACGATGGTGCGTCGTCCGGACGACGGTCAGGTATCGTCCGGACGAAGGTCGTAGATTGGTGTTTTTTGGGAGAGTTTAATGAAGGGTATTTTGGTCCTTTCACCATTTTTCCAAACCCTTAGGGCTAAATTCGTGGGAGAGCCTCTTTCTTCCTCACTTTCACCCACACTCTCTCTCTACCTCCTTCAAACTCTATTGATTCTCTCCCTTCTGTCCTCCATTCACCTAGCTTCCTCAAGGTATTTGAAGAAAATTAAAGGAGCAACCTTGCTCTCCTCATCTAGGGCTTTCCAACAAGCCAGATAGTTTTGCCATACACCAAATTCGGATTTCTAGGGTTTACTCAAACCTCTCAAGGCAGGGTGATATCCATCACTTGCTATGTTCTAGGTTATGTATTCTTCTCCTTCTCTTTGAAATCCTAGCATTTTTTAGAAATTTCGTATATGCATGTTTTTGGTAAAATTAACCTAGGGTTTGAGATGTTATCTTGAAATTGATGGTTCAATTGTAGCTCCGAGGGTCTTATGTTCATAATACTTGAACCAATTGCATGCTAGAACAAATTGTGTGAAAACCCCCAAATTTCGTATAAACCCTAACTTATAAAATTGGAGCTTTTGGTCAATTAGAGGTCAATTGATTAAATTGACATTGAATATGTGAAATTAAGCCTAAATTAGGTCTAATTGGTGAGTTTTTTACTATGGGTCATGATTTATGGAAAGTTGTCGCACATTGTGTCATGTTGCGTAAATTGAAATTGAAAATAAATTCATCATAATTATGTAAAGCCTTCAACATGACGATTGGACCTTTACATGATTATCGACGGGAATGGACTTGATGTTTAGGGATTCCCGAGTTGAAAGACTTGTAGCAATGATGTGGGAATTATTATGTTCTATATGCGGTGTTTAGGGATTCCCAGGATGGTCGCTCCATCCACGACTTTGTGCACAAAGGGGGCTACGTGAGCCCTCCCAACGGCCTTTGGGAAAGACCGATTGTGTTGACTTAGTGTGTTGACGAACCACTACTTCGACCTTACCCCATCTATATTACAATGATATTTGGATGAATCTGGAATGGACTTGACTCTTAGGGATTCCAAGATTCATACCACTTTAGCCACCTTGGATGAATACAGAATGGACTTGACTTGTAGGGATTCCAGGATGCATGCCATTGTGAGCTAGGGAGACATACGGGATGGAATTGATTTTTAGGGATCCCACGGTTTATGAAAATAAAAATGAAAATGCTTATGGGATAGACTTGTAATGGAATCCCTTCGTTTATGACACTTGAGAATATTGGAACAAATGTGAAATAATGAATGGAACATTGGAATGAGGAATGAGAATGATAAATATGCACTTGTTAGGATACTTGATTTTAGTGTCCTTGGTTAGTGTCTTCACTCGTATGTTGTCTTACGGAGTCACACTGTAGATGTTGGATCCTTACTTTGCATTGTCTCATACATGTTGCTTTCATTCTTCTGGACGTACACACACTCGTTCACACTAGCTTAGGACATGTTTGTTGATAGATATTTCCCTACTTTAGCATGACACGATCTTTTTTTAAAGGTTCTGCAGGTAAGAAACCAATGGTGGAGGATCTCGAGGCTCCTTGAGTTTTTAGAGAGTTTTAACATCTTTTGAACTTTATGTACTATTTATTCGAAATACCCGGGTTGTGGGTTGTTTGACTACGGCATGTAATGATTTAGATTTCACTTTGCTTTCTCTCCTACCCATTCTATGGTTTGGACAATGGTTTAAATATTTCCGCACTCACTCTCGAATTTTTGGTAAAACTTGCAATGGGATATGATTGGTTTTTAGACTTATATTTAATGATAGTGATCTATGCTTGTGTCCCCATTTGTAATTAAATAATATTTGTTTGTTGTTAAAAAAATGGTTTGAAAATCTAGGGCATGACAACTTGGTATCAGAGCTTTCGGTTTCGAAAACTTAGGCCTTTGGGGATACTCTTAGTCTCTATGGGTGCATTGAGTTTAAAATTTACATTTCATGGCATATGTGTGTGAGCATTGAGCATTGCATTGGTAATGATCTGTAGGTTTGTGTCGGTTAAGGAAGAAGTCTTCGTGCATCATTCCATTCTTGGGTTGTGTTCTTGTCTGTCGATTCCATTGAATATGAGAATCCTTTTTTATAGGATTGAGTTTACTTTTCCTTGATTAAGATCTTGTTTGGTTAGCTGAACTACCCATTTGAGACTTGTCATGTGCTCTATTCTTATCGTCTTCGTGATCTTTTGTAGAATGCATCCACGTCGTAATATCGCTTTTGAAGAGGTCATAGGAACAATGTTGAGGAGGCTCATAGCGAAGAAGTGGATGATCACCGAGAAGGTGTGGAGGATGTTGTACCTCCTGTTATCCCAGTTCCTGCTCTAGAGGGGCTAGTCGCTCCTGGTCAATTCGCTCGAGAGCTTGCGGATGCCATGGTCGAAGCTAGTAGGGGGTTTGCCGCTCCTAGAGGTAATGCGGGTGATCGCACTCTTGATGCTTTGTGGGAATTTAGGAGGATGACTCCTCCCAAGTTCAGTGGGGAGGGTGAGCCACTCGAGGCAGACCATTGGTTGGTAGAGATCCGGAGGGTGTTAGATACTTTGGGCATTGTGGAAGATAAACTGCTTATCACTTTTTCATCATATCAGCTTTCGAGTGAGGCTAGTCGTTGGTAGAGTTCAGTAGTAGAGATGAGATGTGCTAGTCTTTTAGCCGGTGAAGATGCTGATCCACAGGCTATCCTGGATCCCATCAGTACTATGACATGGGTAGCCTTTTTAGCTATCTTCGAAAACCAGTACTTTCCAAAGAGCTACAGGGATCAGCTGAGAGAGCAGTTTGAGTACTTAGAGCAGGGGGCGATGTCTGTGTCCCAGTATACTTTGAGATTTCAGGCTTTATCACGATTCACGACGGACATGGTTAGTTCAGAGGAACGGAAGTGTAAGAGGTTCGAGAAGGGTCTTCACCCCTCTATTCAGCGGATGGTCATGGGTCACCGGATTAGAGTTTTTGCAGATCTTATGGATTGCGCTAGGGCTGTAGAGCCTAAGAGAGATCATCATTAGCAGATGGACTTCGCATCGAGGCCAAGGGTGTGGGAACCTTGCCGACAGGGTTTGAATTCTAGCTCTTCTTTTTCGGGCAACTTTGGGAGGAAGCGGTCACGAGAGCATTCTCGCTTCTCCCAGGGTCAGAGATCTCAGGCTAGTTCGGGTTCAGTGCAGGGTCCGAGAGTATGCCATCGATGCCATCAGCCAGGACATGTGAGGATAGATTGCAGAGCACAAGTTTGCTATGATTGTGGCCAGGTGGGCCATATGGGTAGAGATTGTCCAGAGTGGCGTAGCTGTCATCATGATGTGAGAGCGCAACAGCAGCAGCAGTCGCGGCAGAGGAGTGGACATCAGCGTACACACCAGTCAGGACCTTCTGGCTATGTTCAGGCTTCCCGTGCTGGAGGGGTTCAGACTTATGCCAGACCTACACAGCAGTCTCAGTATCGAGGAGGGCACCATCAGGGTTCGACGACCCAGGGCAGAGTCTTTGCCATTCCAGCCACACCTACATCATATGTGTATCATCATCAGCCAGAATCATCAGTTGTGTGGGGTATGTTTCTTGTCTATAATTCTTGGGCAAGTGTATTGTTCGATTCGGGTGCATCGCATTCATTCCTAGCAGCATCCTTTGTCCGTGCATTGGAGTTAGATCTGGATGTATTAGATCCACCTATGTTCGTTGATACTCTGGTTGGGGGTCATGTTCGTTTAGATAGCATATGCTAGGATTGTGAGTTGACTCTCGAGGATCACAGGTTTACTTTCGATTTCATTGTCTTGGAGATGTCTGGTTTTGACTTGATTTTTGGGATGGATTGGTTGTCTACCTTCCATGCCCACATTGATTGTCATCGGCGCCGCGTGCGATTGTTCTCTCCTATAGGATATTACTTCTATGTGTATGGCGATCGAAAAGAGTCCATTGATTATTCCTTTCATGATCCGAGGGATCATGAGTCTATCAGTTGTATGTTGGCTAGTCTCAGTCTTGATGACGATTCTTCTTCACGTGGGGAGTTGCCCCCAGTTGTTTGTGAGTTCCCCGATGTATTCCCGACAGAGCTACTTGGATTACCACCTAGGCGAGAGGTGGAGTTCTCCATCGACTTGTTACCCGATACATCACCGATTTCAGTTCCACCTTACAGATTCGTGCCGGCAGAGTTGCGGGAGTTGAAGTCCCAGTTGCAGGAATTATATGAGTTAGGCTTCATCCGGCCTAGTTCTTCACTTTGGGGTGCGCCAGCTTTGTTTGCAAAGAAGAAACATGGTTCCCTATGATTGTGCATTGATTACCAGAAATTGAATCGAGTTACCGTGAAGAATAAGTATCATATGCCTAGGATAGACGATTTGTTTGATGAATTACGTGGTTCTACTTGCTTCTCCAAGATTGACTTACGTTCCGGTTATCATCAGTTATTGGTACGGACGGAAGACATTCCGAAGACCGCATTTCGTACTCGTTATGGCCATTATGAGTTTGTGGTCATGTCGTTCGGTTTGACAAACGCTCTAGCTACGTTCACGGATCTTATGAACCGTATCTTTCGTATCCATCTCGATCAGTTTGTTGTAGTCTTCATCGATGATCTTCTCATTTATTCGGCTTTAGAGGAAGAGCATCAAGTCCACCTTCGAGTTGTGTTGGAGTTGTTGCAGGAACATCACTTATACGCCAAGTTGAGTAAATGTGAGTTTTGGTTGCCGGAGGTAAAGTTTCTTGGACATATTGTGTCGCGCGGTGGAGTTTCGGTCCAAATCCTTCCTAAACTCGATTTTTTGTCAAAAACCCTTAAACCAACTACTGGAACTTGAACATACATGTCTCCCTCAAATCATACTAGAATTTGAGACTCAAAAATTAAGTTTTTAACACTAAAATCATGATTTCTTTACACTAGGTTCCCTTAATCATCCCTAAAACGAGATTAAGGAAAAATCCTTAATCCAGGGCTAATTAAGCACGATTTTTGAAAAGTAAAAACATAGAGATTACCTCCTTGATCTTGTGAGCAATGTTGTTTGAGAGATCCATCTTCAATTTCTTCTCTAAGATCTCAATCTCTAGCCTTCTTCCCAAGTTCTCCTCTTACTCTCTCTCTCTACCTCCTTCTCACTACTCAAGGGTTTGGAGAACCCTAATGAAGTATAATGGCTAATATATATCCCTAATGACAGATTCTAAAGGTCATTTACACCATTGCCCTTCCTTAAGAAGGATTATTTCCTTTGCTTGCCATCCTTACACTCTTATAAATAATTAAATACAATGTGCCTTGTATTTTATTAACAAAAATCATTATAGCTTAAAAAAATGTTAACTCCTCTCCCATTTATTATTTTTCCTTCTACTTTCTTTCTATAATATTATAATATTTCAATTTAATTTAATTAAATTGGTTCGGGCATGACACAATGGTCTCTTGGGGAATACATGGCATAGTAGGCTCAATTGGACACGTATCATCCACATCCAAAATATCAAAGGTAGGCTCAATGGAACAAGTATCATCACAAAACAGAGTATCCACAACACCAACAATTTCAACACCCCCAAGGTCCGTGTCCATCACCTCGTCACTCGAATCATCAAAGTTCACCAAAGTTTCATCGGGTGGAGTGAGAGAAGTGGAATTCTCGAAATCGGGGAGTATCCCCATTGAGGCTTGGGCCATAAAGAGCGAATAGTTCATACCCACATGTGGAAGTGCAAGGAATTCGACCTCCTCGGGAAAAAGACAAGGCTCCTCCAAGGGGTCGGTGGGTTGGGAAAACTCGAAAGATGGAGCAATAAGGTTCTCAAGGCTAGAAGTTAGCATGGAAATTTGTGAAAGGAAATCCGCATTGATGGTTTGTTGTGCAAGCATGAATTGATTGAGAGTGTCCTCCAATGGATCTGGGTGTGATGGTGGGCAATCATAAGATTCCACCGAAGAATAATGGTCATGAAAATCCATGGGTGGCTCCGGGTAATAATATGGTGGTGGAGCCATTGCATCGTGATAACCATAGGGAGATGGTTCTTGAAAATGCTCACATTCCCCATAAAAATTAGAGTGGGATTGCCACTCATGATAAGAAAGTTCCGGGAATGGATGCGGTGTCTCCCAAGCTTGGCTATCCATGGCTTCCCAAGGATCCAAAAATGCTTTACGTCCTCGAGTGTATTAAATTATGACGTTGCCCAAAGCATAGGGCTGAGGTACGCGTAGCACAAAACTCGGAAGTCCTAGGTCGAACCACAGAGAGGGATCGAGTCAATAGTGATTGAATTGTTCTTTCGGAGAATTTTCAGTTTATGGCTATAGGTGGCCAACCGAATTGGGAGTTGATTTAAAGTTCCTAATGATCTTCCTAAAGATTTAATTCGAAATTAACTTAATGAACAAAGGGAACGGCAATGGGGCATTCACCCATGATACCAATGGTTCACACATGCTTGACATCAATGGACTAGGACCAAGACGTGGCCGTCACCCGAAATCATATTCAATAAAAC
>NMUG010011693.1:0-10559 GCA_002855965.1 Monotropa hypopitys
TACAATTATAATTTCCAGCCTTTTTCTTAATTCATTTATTTATTTTTTTAAATTATTATTTAATACCGAACTCTCTTATTTATCATCTAATTTATTCTATTTTTTGTTTTCTTTTATATAATTATATTTTTCAAATTATTATATATATAATAAATTTATCACTATTACTACTACTATTGTTTATAATATATGTTTGTTTTTAGTCTAACCCTCTGACAGACTTTTTTTGAGGATTTTCGAGTAGTTTTCTCGATGGGTTTTCGGTGAGTTTTCTGGCGACGATTTTTCCAGCGATGATTTTTCCATTATCTCAATTAGTATACGATCGTACATTATTCTAAATTCGATAACAATAAATATACATAAAAACATTACGATAATATACCATATTCTGAGAATTTTTCAATGTTCGTTCCACATCCGGTGAATTTTTTGGCGACCACATTCTTCTACCTTTTTCACACCATACACACAATTGACACACATACACACAATTGACACACACACACACACACAACACACCAATACACACCACCACCACCACGCTGCCACACCCCCCCTCCACCATGCTACCGCACACCAACTGTGCACCCCGCTACCGCACACCAACTGTGCACCCCGCTACCGCACACCAACTGTGCACCCCGCTACCGCACACCACACCGCCATGCTACCACTCGTCACCCTCCTACCTCACTGCTCTCTACTCGTCGCTTTTCTACCTCACCTCATGTCCCTCCCTCTCTCTCTCTCTGTCTCTCTCTCTGTGTCTCTCTCTCGATCTCCCTCTCTGGTCGATTTTCTCTCTCTCCCTTCCCTCTCGTTCCTCTCTCTCTCGCATTCCCTCTCCCTCTACTTTAATGAAACAACAACACACACACACATATATAAAATATGCTTGTGTGCACTGGTACATGTACCCCGCCTTTTTAGAAATAAATTTTAACACACACATGTATACACTTGCGTGCATTGTGTACACGATAGTTAACATTTAAAAAAAATACATTTTGGCCCTCTTTTTGTTTCACATTTTATTATTTAACCCAACTTCTTTAAATTTTAAAATTTTAATCTTAATTCATTATATTTTACTTTCTTAGATCCTAAGTTATTTATTTTTACTCAATTTCCTCAATTTCCTTTCCTTTTTAAATTAAAAATTTTAATCCCCATTTTTTAATATAAATTTATTTTAAGATTTAATTTAATTATCCTTACTAATTTTTAATAATATATTTAATATGAAATTCGGGTCTCACACATACTAGGGGATGCTCAATCTCACACAAAGCCATTTCGCAAGGATACTAGTGGCCGTATATGCAAGAAGATGCATAATCTACATTAGGAATTGCAAAAGTGTTAGAAGTTTTCTCCCATCATACATGCTCCTTCAGCAGACCTGACACCACTCAGTAGTCCATGGCCCTTTGCTTATTGGGGTGTGGACAGTGAGCCCACTACCAAACGCTAGAGGTATGAAGAAGTATTTATTGGTGGGGATAGATTACTTCACAAAATGAATTGAAACAGAACCATTGTCCAAGATTACTGAGCACAACACAGAGCAGTTTGTCTAGAAAATAATTACCACCAGATTTGGAATACTATATGCTATTGTATCAGACAATGGCACATAGTTCCGCTATAAGTTCAAGGCATTTGTTCAACATACAAGATCAAAAATTTCTATGTCTCGGTCAATTACCCGCAGAGCAACAAACAAGTAGAAGCATCCAACAAAATAGTCTTGAATGGCATCAAGAAAAGGTTGGAAAAGGCTAAGAAAAGATGGGTGGATGAATTGCCTATGATCCTTTAGACTTATCACACAACTCCCAGAAGGTCCACTGGTGAAACACCTTTCTTCCTAGCTTATGGGATAGAAGAAACAATTCCACTAGAGGTTGACATCCCCACTATCTACACAGAATTAATGGAGCAGGGGGAAAATGACAACGCTCTAGTTATATAGCTAGACTTAGTAGAAGAGAAGAGAGAAAGAGCATTTATCAAGCTAGCCTCATATCAAGAACAACTGGACAAATTTCACAACAGAAAGGTGCGCCCAAGGGAATTTGGAGTTGGTGACTTGGTTCTGAGGAAGTCCTTGGAAACACTAAGGACCCAATAGACGGAAACCTTGGGTTGAATTGGGAAGGTTCCTACAAAGTGATCGGGAAGGCAAGACATGGAGCTTACATACTCGTATATTTAAATGGAGATAAGATCCCATGCACCTGGAGTGTCTCCAACCTCAAAAAGTTCTTTCAATAAGAGTGTTATCAGCAATTGTACTTCCAAAATGTTTTGCAAAAAATAACCCCTTTTGTCTCAGTACAGACTCTCATCTATTCAAAAAATCATGGAATAAGGAAGCAAATTTCAGAAAGGCCTTCATTTCATCATTGTAGGCAATGGTTCCAAGTAGACAATACTCGAAATGGGTTCAGAAGGCCCAAGACTAGTGTTCTCAAGCCCAGATCCTTTGGGAGATGAGAAATCCCATGGCACTGATCTCAAATTCGACAGGAAGTCTATAGGCTATGATGGTCCTAAACAATAAACTATCTTTAAGGGATGAGAAGTCCCAAGATGGCCCATGTTCAAAATGGGTGATAATCCCAATGGCCACACTGGTCCTTAGTTGAAGAAGCTATCTTCAAGGAATTGGAAATTCTAAGATGGCCCAAAGCTTAAGAAGGGTGAGAAACCCAAGGGCCGCAATGGTTATTAGTTTAAAAAACCCATCTTCCCAAAGCCTAAAAACAAGTGACAAATCCAAGGGCCGCACATGTCCTTTGCTAAAAAGCAATCTTTAAGGAGTGGAAAATTCCAAGATGGCTCAAGGCTTAAAGTATCATTGCAACCACTCCCGATTGGTATTCTCTTTGAGAATCAACAACGAGATTGAAGCCGTTCCTCTAGGTATTCGTGTGTCGAATCAACAGACCAACGTGCCTTGATTCTGGCATCTGCGAGCAGATCAATAGATCGAGAAGAGAATCAACATCGGCATTCTTCAGATTCAACGGTGGTATTCTGATTATCCTATCCTTTCCTCCAATTCATTTTTATTCCACTGCGTAGTTGTGAAGGTTGCGGGTGATTCGGTACGTTCCAGAGAATCACGCTGCATCAGATTGGTATCCGAGCTCTCGTTTCGCGTCCCTAGAGAGCCGTGCATTTCAGTCCTTGGAGGAATCCCACACACAGCACCCCTATCCTACCAGCAGCTCAAATGGCCTCAAGAAGAAAGTCCATCTATGGAGTTACAGGGATCAGGTGTCGATCTGAAAAGATGACGACTCCTATAAAGAAAACCAACCAGATCGATAAGCTCGGTCAAGTGGAGAAAATGGTGGAGGACCTGGCAGTTACCATAGCCACCATCCAGACCCAATTGCAGTCACCCCGACAACCACGGCGGCGGCATCCGGATTTTTGTCCATGTCCGGTGAGAGTGGATGACTCCGTTATTCAGAGGCATGACGAGGAGGAATCTCCCTTCATCGAAGGAAATTGTCAAGAAGCCCCCGTGAGTCCTTTCAGTGGGTATGACCAGGGACCCGTCTACGATGAGGATCCCCTTTTGTTTGCTGATCTCATAATAGATTCCTCTGGGGAGACATGCGTGGCGCCTCAGATGCTAACCACATCTGGAGGAGGGAAGAAAGTGGCACCAGGAGAGCTCGAGCCAACAGACCTGGGGGAACAGCAACTCCAATTCATCCTGGAGGAGAAACTAAGTAGTTGGTATGTAACCAACAAGGATCGCCGATTCCTCAAACCATGGACAGAGCGACTCATCAAGCCGTGCGCTGAGAAACTCCTCAAACCAGGCGGGGCCAGATTCCTCAAACCAGGCAGGGCCAGACTCCTCAAACCATACGGAGGCAAGTTCCTCAAACCCTGCACAGCTCCCCTCGATCCCGCAGTCCTCAGCCCCAGCCAACAGGGCCCCGAGCCGTGTTGCACAGTTCAAGAGAATGGCCGGACGGCACTAGAAGAGATAAGGAAGCAAATCAATGGACACCGCTGCTCGGCGACTAGTTACCGCACTCCCGCAGAGACTTATGAGAATATGTGGGATCTGATTCCAGATACCGACTTGCTAAGGGAGCAAGGGCACCTCGGCGAACTAAGCACAAGAGGTTTAGGATCCGGGAGTTCAACCCCAACGCCAAGTTTCCTGGGTTACGATGACACAAGGCTTGATCAGAAGGGAGTTGCAAGTTCGAGGTCGAACTTCTCCCAACCTGGAGAGGATGATGCAGACCGCCCAGCTGCGCTGCGCGGTAAATCTGTCGCGCAGGACAACAACCTCCTACAACCCTCTCCGCACTACCAGATAGCCCTTCAGGGCGTTCACCAGCCCCCTGGTTGGGTCATAGTTGCTGATAACCTTAGGAGAAGGGCCTGGTGTTATCGGGAGCAGTTACGCCACCATCGGAGGAGGAAGAACACGGCTGACGAGCTGCCTGCCACAGTTGGGCTACAACAATCTCATACAAACTTAGCTGTCCTAGAACGACCCATTGAGTGCGGCAAGTCACATCCGGAATACAGTACGGGTTCATCTATTTATTCCCTAGCGCGGCCGGAGGTATTCTCCAACAGACCAGCCCGGGCCCGCACTCGTTAAGGAATGTTCATTTACTCTACCCAGCAGGGGGCTCTCCTCACATGCACAAGCCTTCAGCTCGAGCAAAGTCTGGGAACTGAGCGCAGCAAAGCTTCCCTCCTTCTGTGCGGCACGGATAAGGCAGCTGGCGCCGACCCTCTAGGAACTTGTTTCATGAACTCGGAATGTGTTCCGCTCTTTTTTTCTAGTCCCACAATAATTGTATCTTTTTGTCTTTAGTCATTTCTTTTACTTTTCCGATTATTTAGGGTTTCTAGAATTTTCCTTTTTGGGACTAATTATGTCGGCGACCCATATTTGTACTTAGGGTTTGTTGACTCTTTGGGTATTTCACGTGGCCGCCCTATATATAGGGGCCTCACGTATGGATGTAAAGGAGACTTGAAATTTGATATTGAAAACCTTGACAGCGTATTGCTTGTTCATTGTAACCACTCCCGATTGGTATTCTCTTTGAGAATCAACAACGAGATTGAAACCGTTCCTCTAGGTATTCGTGCGTCGAATCAACAGACCAACGAGCCTTGATTCTGGCATCTGCGAGCAGATCAACAGATCGAGAAGAGAATCAACATCGGCAATCTTCGGATTCAAGGGTGGTATTCTGATTATCCTATCCTTTCCTCCAATTCATTTTTATTCCACTGCGTAGTTGTGAAGACTGTGGGTGATTCGGTACGTTCCAGAGAATCACACTGCATCAAACCCAGTAGCCACAATGCGGCACAAATTAAGAAAGTTTTCTTCAAGGGAACAAACGTTACAAATATTTCCCAAAATTTGTAGGATGTAAAAGAACCAGAAAAGAAATGTAAAGACCAATAGGTAAACACCAACATTCAAAAAATACAATAACATTCACACAAGACCCAAAAGTACTTAGCAGCATCAAAAGTAAAATCAAAAGTAAAGAAAACATCCAAAAGTATTTAGATTGTACCAAAGTAGTAAAGTTCATAGTAAAAGCAGTAGTTAAAATGTTTAAGTACGGACAGTGTTCCAAGAAAAAGAAAAAGGAAAATATTAGTTAATATATATGACATCTATTGTGTGAGAAACCTCAACATTGGTAGGAAGAGCTTCAGTTGGATTGTCTTCAGAGTTTGGAGGAGAAACATCAAAACTAGACGGAATAGTCCCAGTCCTAGCAATAGCAATTTTAGCATTAGCAACCTCAGAGATGACATCAGGAGCAGGTTGGTTCAAAGAAGGGGTAGTTTCACCCAGGACAAGAGCAAGGTTTTCCACATTCGGCTTTGCAGAAGGAGTTGTATCAAGAACAACTTCAATTAAGGATGTAGAAGGTTCCCCAAATAAGGCCTGGCTAGGTAGAGAAATTCCCTACTGAAAAGGGGAATCCTCTAGTACCTTTAGGGCATCCAATTCAACCCCCACAACTCAGTGAAGAAACGATCCTTCAATTGAGATAGATGCTCAATGAATTGAGCTTCATAATTAGCTGGAGTTGCCTATGCATCCTTGTCATAAGCCTCTTGGAATTCCTTGGTTAGTTTTTCCAGTTCAGACCGAGACTCTATTAACTCTTGGGTCCTTGTATTTTGTTGATTGACTGCAGCAGAAATCCTGGCATCATAGTCTTTATCCCTTTTATCCATTTCAGTCTCGGCATTTTTCCTCAACTCATCTAGTGTATTTTGGCCCTGTTCTTTTGCCTGGTCAAGGACTACCTCCAGTCTATTGACCTCATTTTGTCCCTTTGCGTAAATAACATTTAGATCTAGGATTCTGTTCGTCTGCTACTCAACTTTCTCCTCCAACTGCTTAGTGGATACTAGGGCATTTTCAGTACGATTGAACTCTTTGGTATGCTTGGAATATATCCTATTGTATCTCAATGCTCAGCTCCAAGACGCTATTGGGGCTCGTGACAATGTTGTCCGAGCCTATAAAGAGGAGATCCGGGCATATGTCGAAGACGTGAGCCATGCCAAATAGGCTGAAGCACACCATCAAGCAGATCTGAAAGAGGCCAATGCCAAGGGGTATGCCACATGTTTTAATGTGGCCAAAGCAGAGTACTACCGGCAAGTGGGCATTATCTGGGAGGATGCGTTGAGATGAGGCTACCTTTTTGGCCTGGATGCAGCCGGAGTCCCTACTGATTCCCCCCTGTGCTCCAGCCTTCCTATTGTCCCGGCTGAGAATCCTCCAGCTTCTGCTATGGATCATGCTGCTGCCGACCCCTTGGATATGGCTGGGATGAGTTCGTCAATGAGGACCCTTCGATGGATCAAGTCCTTCTATAGCTTGCTGTTTTTATTTTGTTTATCTGGTACAGTGTGCCGAAGTTTGACTATTTTGCTCCGGACTTTATGTCGATGTTGTGGCCTTCGTGCCTTTTATAAATTTTGTAATGTTGTTCCAGTAATACCGAACCATTTTAATATGAATGTAACATTTGCTGAAATTCTTCCAAGTTTAAAATTTGCTAAAAATTCTTCCAAACTTCATTGCTTCGGTTTACACAACGTGTCCTAGTAGCCCTTACTTTGGAATTGTTCGATTTTGGTTGCCCCTGAACAATTGCAAAGTAAATCTAGTGTTTATTTTTCCTGACGTTTGTACGTCTGTATCAACTTCCAATGAATGGGCAGAAGCAGAAAGCTTCTCCGTCCTTAATTGGACTGTAGCAAAACATTCATATTGAAAAACATTAAGCTCCCAAATTTGGGCTGAAACATAAGCTTCCCTGTCCAAAGATGGACTGTACTTAAGTCATGCACGAGAAAGATACTTTCGAAATAAAACTCCCAAAGATGGGCCAGTTAAGAATATTGAGAAATCTCCCCAAAAATGGGCTAGAGCATTACACTTGGAAAAATATTGAAAGAAACAATTCTCAGTGGTAACACATCCGTAGGTTTTTGCCATTCCATGGTCTCGAGATCTTCCGGTCTTCAAGATCTTCAATTCAATATGATCCGGAGCCAATAATATCGGTGACCCGATACGGTCCTTCCCAATTAGGACCGAGCTTTTACTTCTTGTGGGTTACGATGGCTTTGCAGAGGATGAGGTCATCTGGCTTGAATGTGCATATCTGGACCATTTTGTTGTAATATTGGGCTAGCCCCTATTGGTAGGCTACCAATTTGATCCGGGATGTATCTCTTTTTTCTTCTACCAAGTCAAGGTCCTTGGCCAGGACTTGATCGTTGTGCCCCGGGCTAAAGTTCTCGGTCCGGATTGTTGGTAATCCGATCTCCATTGGTATGATGGCCTCCATTTTGAATGCAAGGGAAAAAGATGTTTGCCTGGTAGATCTTCTTGGGGTGGTCCGGTATGCCCAGAGAACATGATAGAGATACTCTGCCCATTTCCCCCGAGCTGCGATGAGTCTCTTTTTTTATCCTGGACTTGATTGTTTTGTTGGAGACTTCGGCCTGACCGTTGCTTGGTGTTGAGTTGTAGAATCGAATGCCATACACTATGCAGAAATCAATGAATAGTCTCCCAATGAATTGATTTCTGTTATCCAAAATGAATGCATATGGGATTCCAAACCAGGTAACAATGTTATGCCACACGAAGTGCTTGATGTCTGTATCTTCAATGGTGACCAGTGCTTTGGCCTCCACCCACTTCGTGAAGTAATCTTTGGCCATGATGAGGAATTTGAATCCCCCAGGGGCATTTGGGAGTTTGCCCACAATGTCCAGGCACCATTGTGTAAATGGCCAGGGATTAGTTAATGGTTGCAAGTCCATGGCCGATTGGTGTATGACCGGAGCATACCTTTGATAGTTGTCGCATTTCCAGACCATGTCCCTTGCATCTAAATGTATGGTCGTCCAATAATATCCCTGGGAGATTGCCATGTGGGCTAGTGTTCTTTCTCCAGAGTGACACCCGCAACTTCTTTCATGGATTTCCCAAAGCACTATCTGAACTATGCCTGGGTGTATGCAAAAAAGATAAGGTCCAGAAAAAGACCTCTTGTAAAGCTTATAGTCCGGTGAAAGCCAGTATCGTGCCACCTTGTGCTCGATCTGATGCGCCAGTTGCTTATCTGCCAGCAGAGTGTTATTCTTCAAGAATGCTATGATAGGGTCCATCCAGCTAGGGCCTAGGTCAATGTTCAAAACCTCCCGGGTTTCTCCCGGCTCAATGCTGGGCTGTTGAAGAGTTCCAACTATTATGGTCTGGGGATGGTTTAAACACTGGACAGAGGCTAGTACGGCTAGTACATTAGCGTGTGTGTTGCATTCCCTTCCTACTTATATGAGGGTAAATTCTAAGAACTTAGCTTCCAGATCCCTGGCCTGCCGAACATACCGCCATATCCTGTCATCCCGTACCTCATATTCGCCCGTCATTTGATTGACGACTAACTGAGAGTAGCTGAAGGCGGCTAGGTCCGTAACCCCTAACTCCAAAGCTGCTCGCAATCCGACAAAGAGGACTTCATATTCTGCTTTATTATTGGAAGTCGAGAATTCCAGCTGGATGATGTACTCATGAGCTATTCCCTATGGTGAAATTATAACCACTCTTGCTCCAGCTCACCGTACATTTGATGCCCCATCGACATAAAGCTTCCAGATGGATCTCAGACTAGAAGGGTGTTCCGTTCTGGTAAGGTGATAATTGGCCCGGATAGAATCCAGATCTTCCTCTCCAAGTCTGGGGGAGAATTCTGCAATGAAGTCTGCCAGTACCTAGGCTTTAATGTCAGTCCGGGGCTGGTACCAGATGTTGAAATTGGCCAGTTCCACAGCCCATTTGGATATGCGGTTGGACAGATATGCTTTCCGGAGCACTGCCTTGAGAGGATTCTCCATCAGGACCATGATAGTATGGGCTTGAAAATCGGGCGCCATCTTCCTTGATGTGGAGACTAGTGCTAGGACCAATTTTTCAGGGGTCGGTATCGTGTCTTGGCATCTAGTAAGGTTTTGCTGGAGTAGTATACCAGAACATGGCTTTGTCTCTCCTGCCGTACCAAGACCGAATTAACTAAGTGTTGAGAGACAGCAAGGTACAAGTAAAGTTCCTCTTTCTCCCGTGGTGCGGCAAGCAGAGGCGCCTCGGTCAAATACTTTTTTAGTTCGGCCATGGCTTGGCCTGACCTTTCGGTCCATTGGAAATTATGCCTGCTAGATTTCTTGATGAGATCGAAGAAAGGCTGACATTTGTTTGATGACCGGTTTATGAACCGATTCAATGTTGTGGCCATTCCTGTGAGTTTCTGGACCTCTTTGATGGTGTGGGGATCCTGAAGATCCCGGATTGCTATTATCTAGTTTGGGTCTGCCTCAATTCCCCTTCTGGTAACCAAGTGCCCCAGAAACTGTCCGGAGCCCATACCAAAGACACACTTCTCCGCATTCAGCTTTAGTCGGTGCTGCTTGAGTACATCAAAGATCTGTTGTAGGTCTCCCAGGTGGTCCCAGGCTTCTTTTATTTTCACAACCATATCATCTATGTAGGCTTCCATGGTCTGACCAATGTATTCCTGGAACATAGTCATCACCATCCTGTGGTAAGTTGCTCCGGTGTTCTTTAGTCTGAACGCATGACCTGGTAGCAGTACAACCCCCTATGGGAAATGAAGGTCGTCTTCTCGGCATCGGGAGGGAACATGGCTATTTGGTGATAACCCTGGTATGCGTCCATGAAACTAAGTCGGTCGTGACTAGCCGTAGTGTCCACCAATTGGTCAATCTATGGAAGGGGGAATGGGTCCTTCGGGTAGGCATCATTAAAGTTGGTGTAATTGACGCATACCCAGAACTTCCCACTCTTGTTCTTGACCACCACCGTGTTGGCCAACCACTGTAACACTCCGAAAATTTTATCGAATCCCAAATTGATTATTTCAAGTCCTTAAATCGATCTTGGCCTCGTGATCATGATTTCCCTTCGTTGGCCTGTACTTCGTTCGGTTACG